>MU224425.1:3157037-3186107 GCA_018584345.1 Thuja plicata
AATTAAATAAATTAGAAGAATTTTATTTAATTAAATGGGGGAAATCGAATTTAATTAAATAAGAGGAATTTTATTTAATTAAAAGGGAGAAATTTACTTTAATTAAATAAGATAAATTTTATTCAATCAAAAGGGAGATTAAATCTTTTAATTAAATAAGATAAATTTTATTCAATTAAAAGGAAGATTAAATATTTTAATTAAATAAAAATGATCAAACCTTAGGAAATATTGAAATAATTGAATAATTGAATTAATTATAATTTGATCAAGGAAATTGATTTGAATTGAAAATATTGCAAAGCATTGATTCAGGAAATTTGATAAATCGATAAAATGATAAATGGGGCCCATAGTCTAGGTGACCATTTTAGGGTGCATACAGCACTCATCATATGACTGGTGATAAACAAAATTTTGAGACTTTTGAATACTATAATGGTGGTTCAGTGAGAATGGGAAATGATACACCTTGTCCAGTTGAAGGTAAAGGAACCATAATGTTGAATAACCTGATAAAATGTGAAAATGCCTACTAGGTAAAAGGAATGAATTATAATTTGTTAAGTGTTTCACAACTGAACAATTCAGGTCACAGTGTAGCATTTGAAAATAAGAAGGCAAAGATCTACAACGAATCTGGAAGATTGATTAGTACCGGTGAGCAGACAAAAGGTAACATTTTCTATCTTGATGACACCAACACTACTTGTTTGATGGCTAGAAACGAAGACATATGGTTGTGGCACAAAAGATTGTGTCATGTGAACTTCGACAACATGATAAATATAAGCAACAAAAGGAATGTCAGAGGTTTATTGAGCATGACTAAGGCCGAGCATATCATGTGCAAGAATTGTCAAAAAGGTAAGATGACAAAGTCTAGTTTCAAGAGTAAAACCCATACATCTACTGCAATTATAGAATTAGTCTATGCGTATATATGTGGACCCATGAGGACAAAGAGATTCTATGGAGATAGGTATTTTATTCTCTTTGTTGATGATTTTTCTAGAATGATGACAGTCATGTTTTTAAAAGATAAATCAGAAGCATTAAAGATGTTTAAATGGTATAAAGCAATGGCAAGAAAACAAAGCGAAAAGAAATTGAAATGCTTAAGGTCAAATAGAGGAGGGAAATTTACTTCAGATGAATTCACCGACTATTGTGATGAGCATGGAATTAAAAGACAAGTTTCTGCACCGAGAACACCACAACAAAATGGAATTGTTGAAAGGAGAAACGGATCAAGTGTTGACTGTGCAAGAACATTGATGATTGAGAAAGGCATCACTCAACCTTTTTGAATGGAAGTTGTCAGTATTTCTGTCTACACATTAAACAGAGTACAATTGAAGAAGGACACAAAGAAGACACCCTATGAGCTTTGGTATGGTTATACACCCAATGTAAGTTACTTCAGAATTTTTGGTAGTCAATGTTATATTTTGAAGGATGATAGAAATGGAAAACTTGACTCCAAAAGTGATGAAGGTATCTTTCTAGGGTACTCAACCAAAAGAAAGGCTTATAAATGTCTTAACAAGTCATCTAACAAAATCATTGAAAGTGCAAATGCGAAAATAGATGAATTTGCATAAAAGAATTATAAGGAAAGCAAAAGGGAACCAGAGGACTATAATAGGTTTGTTTATATAGAACCTGACACTATACCTGAGAAACAGTGTATCACTCCTGAGCATCAAAACATTGCACCTGAGCATTAAGCTGCAATTACCGACAATCAGGATAATCCTCAAGATGATGTTCTAAATAATCAAGATGAGAATGAAGGTGAAGAAGATGATCAAAATGATGAACACAGAGTTGAAATGAAAATTTCCAAGTATGTTATAATACATCATCCATAGAATCAAATCATAGGATTCAAGAAGGCTGGAACAAGAACAAGAAATAAGTCACTTAACTCTAGATGTTTACTTTGTGATTTTGAGCCTAATTCTGTTAACAATGCACTTGAGAATGAAGAATGGGTTAGTGCTATGAATGAGGAAATAGGATAGATATAGAATAACAATACATGGACACTAGTACTAAGACCAGACGACAAGAATGTCATCAGTACCAAATGGATATTCAGGAACAAGCTGAATGAGAATGGAGAAGTCATTAGAAACAAAGAAGATTAGTATGCAAGGGATATGCACAAGAAGAAAGTATTGATTATGGAGAAACCTTTGCACCCATTGCAAGACTAGAAGGAGTTATAATCTTACTTGCATATGCATCATTTAAAGAATTCAAGGTATATCAAATGGATGTCAAATTTGCATTCCTAAATGGAATACTAGAAGAAGAGGTATACATTGAACAACCAGGAGGGTTTGTTGATCCAGACAAGAGAAATATGGTATGTAGACTACATAAAGCCTTGTATGGATTGAAACAATCACCAAGAGCCTGGTATGAAAGACTTCACTCATATCTCATTAGCATAAAATGTGTTAGAACAAGTGAAAATAGCAATCTGTACTTAAAAGAAGATACCGATGGTAATATTCTGATTGCTGAAATTTTTGTTGATGATATCATTTTTGGGGGAAATGAATTGTTATGCAAATCCTTTGCTAATGAAATGAGCAAATAATTTGAAATGTCTATGTTTGGGGAGATCAAATTCTTTCTTGTTCTATAGATTCTTCAACAAGATGAAGGCATTTACATCACTCAGTCCAAATACATCAAGGAAGTGCTAAAGATATTCAAGATGGAAGATTCCAAACTAGTTGGAAAACCTATGGCTACCGGATGTAAGCTAACAAAATAAGACAAATCCAATGAGGTAAATCAGACCTTATATAGATCAATGATTGGAAAACTGATGTATGTTGTTCATACCAGACCAGATATAGCACATGTAGTTGGAATAGTTGCAATATTCTCTTCTAATCCCAAAGAATCACATATGACTGTTGTCAAGAGAATTGTAAGATATCTGAAGAACACTGAGGACTATGGCTTATGGTACAAAAGAGAAAGAAAATTTGAGCTACAAGTCTATACAGATGTTGATTGGGCTAGAAACATTGATGACCAAAAGAGCACAACTGGAGGAGCATTCTTCATGGGTGACAAACTTGTCACATGGATAAGCAAGAAGCAAGGATGTATCTCTCAGTCTACTACAGAAGCAAAGTATGTGGCTACTGTTGTAAATTGTTATAATATTACATGGATCAAACAATTACTGGAAGGTATGCATATGAAGAATCTTGAACCAGTAATTATCTATTATGATAATACCAGTGCAATTAACATTTCTAAGAATCCAGTCATGCATGCTAAGACTAAGCATATTGCTATCAAGTATCACTATCTGAGAGAATAAGTGAAAGCAAAGGAAGTGACATTGGAATATGTTCAATCAAAGGAACAATTAGCTAGTATATTCACCAAGCCATTACTGAATGATACATTTGAGTACCTGAGACAGAGACTAGGGGTTCAACCCTTGTCTATCGGTCAGTAATCTGACTAAGAGGTTTCATCAACCTATACCAAATCTGAAGATCAGTCATGTTGATGCAAACACTGAGATGGACAACAATAGATACATATGTACATTTCAAGGTACATATCTGCACTGAAAATCATAACATTGTATTATTGATGGATAGGGAAATTCAAGGAATATATTATGCAAAGGAATGGAACATGATATAGATGATAAAACAAGGAGAAGTATTTTTTTTGGAATTGTTGTCAAAGGGAGAGAATTATCTCATTATCATCAGGGAGATTCATTATCATCAGGGAGATATTTGCACTATCATACAAAGGGAGAGATGATCTCATTATCAAAAGGAGAGATGATTTCATATCACATAAAGAAGAGATATGATAAAGGGAGAGATTATATCATTATCCATGAAGAGAAGTTCCTGAGAATCAGAAGGAAGATTTAATCAATATTCTAAGGGAGAGAAATTGATTACATATGAAATATCCATCTAAGGGAGAGAAGTAACAAAGGGAGAGAGTTCAGACAAAAAGAGAAAGATTGTTGTCAAAATAAAAAGAGATTATCAAGAAGAGGAATAGTCAAGGAAGATCACATATCAGAATAGATATATTAGATGATACATCTATCCACTAAAGGGATCAAAGATTGAATTCAACCACTCTGCATGAAACAAATCTAAGCTATTTTTGAGCTTACCAAGAGCCAAACATTTGTAATAGTTATATTAGGAAAGCTTGATGAAACTGTATATTTCATATTGTATTAGTAATAGTATAGTATGATAATGTATTATGTTGCCATCGATGCCAAAGGGCGAGATTGATGACATGTAACTGATTAAATATTTGAAGATGTTAAGTTGATCACCGAAATGAGAAAGGATTATGCAAGACATTAAATCAATTAATGGATTGTATTTTCATTGATGTCAACTTGATATAATCTAATCGGTTATAATCAAAGTGTCAAAGACTACAGAGAATCAGAGAGATAAAGATTATGCTTTTTGTAATGCATAAAAGACAAGTATTCACAATGTGACTACAAACACCGACGGTCAGTGAAACCTGACGGACAAAGATCACCGACAGTCAAGTCACAGTGATGCCCAAGCAAGAACATAGATGAGCATTACCGATGAGCAGAATCACAAGCACAACCGATGGCCAGAAACATAGTGTAAACCGATGGAGAAGCCCGAGGTGAACTGGAGTGCTAACTGACACTATCAAAGAGTTAAAAACTGACATTAACATGAGTCCAGAAATGAAAAAATATCTAGTTGGTAGAGCTAAATATAGAGTTGACTGCTAGTTATATTTGTTTCCATCGACAAGATAAAGTGAGAGATAAGTAATAGATTTAAAGTTGTTTTGTCCAATTGGCAAGAAGATCTCAGCTAGATAAAATAGGAGTTTAGCTTTACATCTAATTGGAAAGATTTGTGGATCATGTCAAGATCAAGAAGATCAAGAACCTAACAATGGTGATATCATGTCTATAAAGAGACAACTCAATTCATTACAAATCGGTGTCGTGGGTGAATGAATGAAAGAGGATGCTAAATAGAAACTATTGAAGAGAAACTTCATACAGTCCTTATCAACAAGCTGAGGAAAGAGTTAAAGTTTTCTATGGACACCGAGCAACAAAGAACAACATCACCAAGAAGAATCAAAGTGGAGAAAAGGTATAAATCGAGATATATTGATCATAATAGTTTTATGAGATTGCAATAGATCTGGAAATCTGTAAAGTATAAGTTGTATATGTGAATAGATCATACTATTTCAGTTTAACCATTGATTCATAAAGTCTCTTAACCAAGTGGGATTTCAAGATCCTTTCTATATTGAGATACATCCCAAGGAGTATCAAAAATTTTGATCATGAGGATAACATGAGATGCCAGATACCTATTGACAGGCCAAGTGAGTGTTTGATCAAGGATGGTAGCATAGAGATGCTTGATATCAAGTGACAGACTAAACTTTTAAATATTCTAACAAGGTCACACCTAACAGTGTGTTTGTAACCTTTAACAGGGTTGGCTCTTTACCGAGCTCACTTCAGAAGAGTGAAAATTTTGGGTTACCGGTCCCAAGTGGGTTTTCCCTTAACAGGGTTTCCACGTTAAAAATCCATGTGTCAATGTGTTTATGATTCATTACTTTAGTGTTTTTCATTACACATAACTTAACTGGATTGATTGGTATACTCTAGATAATTTATCATCTTTCGGTAAATTAACAGACTTCTTTTCGGTAAACATATAGTAGAAGGTTTTACAAAGCATTTCGAGGAGTAGTAATTTGATAAAATTATTTGGAGGCATTCATCTTATAGGACTGAAGCTAACTAGAGGCTTAATATTATGGTACTAAATTTTAAGGGTTGATTGTTGGAATATTTGTGAGGTCACTGATTCACCCCCCTCTCAGTTATTAATAACAAGCCCAATCAACATCGGTATAAACTTGTAGCTCAAATTTGCCTTCTTTATTATACCACAAGCCATAGACTTTAGTATTCTTTATATATCTCATAATTCTTTTGACAACAGTCATGTGTGATTCCTTGGGGTTAGCAAATAATCTTGCAACTATACCAACTGCATGTGCTATATCTGGTCTAGTACGTACAACATACAGTAGTTTTCCAATCATAGATTTTTATAAGGTCTGATTTACCTCTGTTGTCTTGTCTTTCTTTGTCAATTTTTATTTGGTTTCCATAGGTGTTCCAACTGGTTTGGAATCCTCCATTTTGAATATCTTCATAACTTATTTGATGTATTTGGATTGTGTGATGTAGATGCCTTCATCCTGTTGTAGAATCTGTAGACCAAGAAAAAATTTGATCTCTCCAAACATTGACATCTCAAATTATTTTCTCATTTCATCAGCAAATGATTTGCATATCATATCATTACCTCCAAATATGATATCATCAACAAATATCTCAGCAATCAGAATCTTATCATCAGTATCTCCTTTCAAATACAGATTAATGTTATCACTTGTTCTTACAAATCCAATACTAATGAGATAAGAGTGATGTCTTTCATTAGATGCTCTTGGTTCTTGTTTTAATCCATAAAAGGCTTTGTGTAGTCTACAAACCATGTTTCTGTTGTTAGGATCAACAAACCCTTCAGGTTGTTCAATGTATACCTCCTCTTCTAGTATTTTATTCAAAAATGCCAATTTAACATCCATTTGGTATACTTTGAATCCTTTGAAAGAAGCATAAGCAATTATAATTCTTACTCCTTCTAGTCTAGAAACAGGTGCAAAGGTTTCTCCATAGTCAATACCTTCTTCTTGTGCATACCCTTTGCATACCAATCTTGCTTTGGTCCTTATAACTTCTCCATTCACATTCAATTTGTTTCTGAATATCCATTTGGTACCAATGACATTTTGTCACTCAGTCTAGGAACTAATGTCCATGTTTTGTTCTTCCCAATCTATTCAATCTCTTCATTCATTGTACTAACCCATTCTTGATTCTCAAGTGCAGTATTAACATATTTTGGCTCAAAATCACAAATCAAACATCTAGTTTTCAGTGACTTACTTCTTGTTCTCATTCCATCCTTTTTGTCTCCAATGATCTGGTCCTGTGGATGGTGTCTTCTAACATATTTAGCAAGTACATGTTCATATCTTTGTTCATAATTATGATCATCATTTTGACCTTCATTTTAATCTTCATCACTCGGTTCATCATTGTGAGCATTTTCCTGATTTTTGGTGTGTGCAGCCTGTTGCTCGATTGCATTGTTCTATCACTCGGTAGCGATACATTATTGCTCAAGCAGAGTGTCAAGTTCTTCACTATAGACAAATATTTTTTAATCTTTCAGTTCCTTTCTGTTGTCCTCATCATTTTTCTCAGCAAATTCATCCACTTTGACATTTGCACTTTCAATGATTTTGTTAGAAGATTTGTTAAGACATTTATAAGCTTTGCTTTTGGTATAATATTCTAGAAATATTCCTTCATCACTTTTAGAGTCAATATTTCCATTTCTATCATCTTTCAATATATAACATTGACTTCCAAATATTCTAAAGTAACTCACATTTGGTGTGTATCCATACCATAGCTCATAAGGTGTCTTATTGGTGTCTTTCTTCAGTTGAACTCGATTTAGTGTACAGACAACAGTACTTACAAATTCTCTCCATAATTTTTGTGTGATGCCTTTTTCAATCATCTGTGTCCTGGCATAATCAACAATTGATCTATTTCTTCTTTTAGCAATCCCATTTTGTTGTGGTGTTCTCAGTGCAGAAACTTGTCTTGTAATTCCATGCTCATTACAAAAGTTAGTGAATTCATCAGAAATAAATTCTCCTCCTCTATCTGATCTTATACATTTCATTTCCTTTCCACTTTGTTTTTCAACTATAGCTTTATACCATTTGAACATCTTAAATACTTCATATTTCTCTTTTAAGAACATAACAGTCATCACTCTAGAATAGTCATCAACAAATAGAATGAAGTATCTATCACCATAATAGCTCTTTGTTATCATTGGTCCACATAAGTTAGTATGGACTAACTCTAGAATATTATTGGATGTGTAGGTTTTTCTCTTGAAACTATAATTTGTCATTTTTCCTTTTTGACAATTCTTGCACATGACATGGTCAGGTTTTGACATACTTGGTAAGCCTCTTACTTTTCTTTTCTTGCTTATCCTAACCATGTCAAAATTCGCATGACACAACCATTTATGCCACAACCAAATCTCTTCATTTCTAGCCAATTAAAAAGTGGTCTCAATATTATCAAGATAGAATAGGTTACCTTTTGTTTGTTCATCGGTACCGATCAACCTTCCTATTCCATTGTAGATCTTTGCCTTTTTGTTCTCAAATGCAACTTGGTGACCTGTGTTATTCAGCTGTAAAACACTCAATAGATTATAGTTAAGTCCTTTCACCCAATATGCATTTTTTCATCTGATCAGATTATTCAACATGATGGTTCCTTTTCCTTCATCTAGAGAAGGTGAGTCATTACCCATCCTAGCTGATCCACCATTATAATATTCAAAATTTTCAAAATTTTCCTTATCTCTAGTCATGTGGTCAATACAGCCACTATCAATAATCCAGACATCATTTTTTCTAACTGTAGATATGAGTGCAGTTTCAACATACCTTTCTTCTTCGTCTAAATCACCCTTCATAGCAATAAATACTACCTCAATATCTTCACTAGATTTGGTGTCGGTATTTTCAGCTTTGTTCTCAACTAGGTAACAAGCCTTCTTGCCTTTGTCCTTGTAGTCTCAGTTATCTCTTCTGTCAGAGTGTCAGTTTCTTCTTTAGTCTCGGTCATCACTTCTGTCAAACTTATTTTCATAATATCTGTCATTGTTTCTTTCATCCTTTCTCTTGTTAGGGCATCTAGCAACAAAGTGTCCAATTTCTTTGCAAATAAAACATACCAATGGTAATTTACCTGTGTATCTTCCTTTACCTCTTTGCAATCTTCTATCCATTAGTGCTTCAATTTCATCAAGTTCTTGTTCATCACTATCACTTTCACTATCATCTCTCATAGTGTGTTTGTGACTAGATTTACTTATTTTTAGAGAATATTTGAATGTAGACTCAATAGTTGGTAAGACATTTTTGTCATAGTTATTCATCTCAAATTAAATAAGTCTACCAATCAAACTATCAAGAGTAACATTGTTATTTTCTACAGCTCTCATTTCTTGAATTGCAGATACTCTAATAGCATAAACAGATAGTAAGATTCTTAGAATTTTACTTACCATTGTTTCTTTCTCAAGTACTCCTCCTATTCTTTGGATAGCATTAACAACTTCTTTGATTATGCTACTGTACTGAGTGATGTTTTCTCCTTCTTTCATTCTTAGGTCATCAAAATTTCCTCTTAGGCTTTCAGCTTTAGCTCTCAGCACATTGGTGTCTCCTCCATGTACTAGCTTGAGTTTGTCCCACATTTTATTTGCACATGTACATTATTTGACATCTTCAAATTTAGCATCGGATAGTGAAGAAGCAAGTTCTATCATCATAGAATTGTGTTCATGTTTCTCTCTTAATTGATCAACTGTCAGAGGTCCAGTAGGTGCAACAAATTTAGTATCCAAGTATTGTGTGACATCATTTCCAATACTTGATAGGTGGAGTCTTATCCTTCTTTTCCATGATGCAAATTTGTCTTTGTTCAACTTAGGCACATCCCTTTTACTCATCTTGCGATCTTTAGCTTGAGTCTTGAAACTCTCTTCCAAGCACCAAAGCTCTGATAGAAATTGTTAGAATAACTGAGAGGTGGGGTGAATCAGTGGCCTCAAAAATAATTCCAATAATTCCAACCAAAACTTATATCACAAATATAATACCTTCAGTTATCTTTCAGTCCTACAATATGTATGCCCTATGTAATCTTATCAAATATATACTGCTCGGTGAATATATTGTTTATCTTTTTCTAACCTTTACTGAGTAGCAACAATTAAACTTAGTGTATACCAACCAATCCTATTTTAGTAATGTGTAAAGCAAAACATCAAAGTAATGAACCATATACACATTCGACACATAAATTTTTAACGTGGAAACCCTGTTAAGGGAAAAACCGCTTGGGACCGCTAGCCCAAAATTCTCACTCTTCTGAAGTGAGCTCGGTGAAGAGCCAACCCTGTTAAAGGTTACAAACACATTGTTAAGTGTGAATTTGTTAGAGGATTCAAAACTAATAGTTTATCATTTGACCTAGCATTCACTATTTTTTCAACATGAAAAACTTTTGATGCTCTTGGGCATCTCAATACAATGAGGGTGGTTAAATCCCACTCGGTTAAGAGATTTTCTGAATCAATGGTTAAACTAAAATAGTAAATGATCTGTTCAATAATACAAATTTAATCTTGCAGATTTTCAGATCTATTGTTAGTCCATAATACCTTTGTGATCAATGTTCTCTTCAATTCCTTTGCTCCCCTTCTTTCTTCTTTCTTCTCGGTGAATGCTCTTGCTTCTGTTTCTCAGTGTTTGCATAATTCTTGGCTTTGTTCCCCAGCCCCTATGATCAGATCTACATGAAGACTTCTATCTTCACCAGAATTATATTCAGCATTCCTCTCTTTCATAATGAATTACTTATCTCTTTATATAGACATGATTCCACCATTTGAATCTCCTTGTCTTTCTTTTTCTTGACGTAGATTGCTTCTTGATCCGCAAATCTCGCCATGCATTACTTTAATCTTTAAAGATTTTCTTTAGTTTTATTCCATAGATTTCTCCTTGACAACTGTAAATAAAACTAGCTATAAATATTCTTCTTATCCTTAGTTCAAATGGTTGATGAAAATAAAGTAATTAATCAGTTAACTCTAATTATAGCTTTGCCATCTAAGTAGTTTTGTCATTTCCTAACTCCAGTTGATTTCAGTCATCAACTCTTAGTTTGCTCGGTAACACTTGCTCGGGTACTACTTATCTCAACTACTACTAATCTTTGGTAACACTATTCTCTCGAGTACCACTGTGTCTCTTGGGTAACATTGTTCGTCGGTGTTGTCTGTCCGTCGGGCAACAGTGTGAACTACTCAGGGTTCACTATTCTCAAGAAACCCTGTCACTCGGTGTATACCTTTACCCACAACAAAAAATTTGTCTCTGTAGATCTTCAAGTGTTGTGACAATATGTGTATGAGTAATCATAACATATTATGTTGACATCAATGACAATACAATACATTAACTGATTTAATGTCTTGCATTTACTTTCTTCATCTTGGTGATCACCAACTTATCACCTTCAAACATTCAATCAGTTATAGTTCATCACTAAAACACCTCAAATAAATATCAAACGGTTTCAAAACCTTCCCATACCTATCCCAATTGGTTTTTTTACTCCAATATCTTCACGACACAACTTGAATGGGGTTAAGTGGACACACGGAGCTCCCATAATCTTCATTTTATTTAACAATAGATTTACCAGGTTTCACTAAGTATGAGTGTGTGATTGTTGGACATTAGCGCAGTGCACATGCATAATTATTTTTAAAAAGTGTCCTTTATCTATTCATTGTTCCATTTTATACGTTTGAGTCAATTTTTTGTTCTAAAGTCCCATTTTCACACTGTAGTACTCTGAGACTAGAAAACTCACGCTATCATCCATTTTCACTCATTTGTCCCAACCAGTGATCTTACTGACTTCACTATAGGAATTTTGAACACCCTAGACCCTTTTTTGAAGACAAAATACCCATTCAATATCTGGATTGGGATAAATTGGAAGAAATGTGCAAGACAAGTTCTACAAAGTGTCCCTGGAGTCACCAGGTGACTCCTACAAAAAAGGGTGAGATCAAGTGGATTCAAAACACATAAAATTCACCCTAAACATTTCAAAACCTATCAAATGGATTCAAAAGAGTCCAAAACACCTATCATCCACAGCTAGACCACTTGAAACACTTGTTAGTTAACCCCAATTGAGCTCAAATTAACTCTAGATAATTGGCCCAAATCACTAAAAACCAGTCAAGGAGTGTGACTAAACATGGAGGTGACTACATAAACTTAATATATCATAATAAAAACTCCTAGATTAAAGATTCAATGTAATTGTTCCAATGATAACCCCATAAATTATCAATATATATGGAACATAAACATGTACAAATCATGCTCGATTCCATCAATGGGTCATGTAGAGCTACCATAAACAAAATCATCACAATAAAATTATTGCAATTCTCCAAATGAAGTGATCAACATACATAACCTCTTATTGAAAAAAATTATCTCGCAATACATTAATTTTACCACTTGCAAGAGTTACAATATAAAGAGAGAACATGAGAAGAGGAAGATGAAGAATCTCTACAAGATTGATATCAAATTAAGTCCATTGGTCCCCAATAGTGGTTTGAAACACCACCCACCCATGTGAATCCTTTAGGACCACCCCACCATGCTTGGAGATAGTCACATAGCCTAAACACTCAAGAAAGAAGACACAAAGGATAAGGTTTACACAAATGCCAAAGAATGGAGCATACAATCAACATGAATATCTCAACCATCCAAATCATAAACAACCTAAGTAAGGGCACCAACAATAAAGTATCCTCCTCAAAATAAAAGAAACATAAAATAAGAGAGGTTCCAAGCAACAAAAAGACAATAGCAAATGAAGAGGAAGCATCCTCAAAAGAAACATCAAATACATGGAGGCACAATCAAGGAGAAACACTAAATTTCCCTTTTGGAAAAATCACAAAAATTTGTTCTAATTTCTCAACTACAATAATTACATGAGGCTCTAATCACATCTATATGGCTCGATACATATGGGACAAGATCGGGGAATGTCATGCATAGCTCAAATGGATTTCTCACATGGAATTGAGTAGTCCTCTCATTAGGATGAGGAGACCCAATCATGCCAGATCAATGCCCCACAGATGGCCATGCCTCCCCAACTCATCCTTAGCCTATACGAGAGCTCAAGGAATGAGAGGGGCGTGCACTTAATCTTATTTATGTTTTATCCCAACCCAAGTTTTAGTTAATGTTTTCACATGATTACCATAGTTCCCAATGAGTTACCCTGGTGGCCCCATTGTGCCTCGTCCCCAATTGGAAACCCCTCCCATCATTGACTTTATTACCTACCCTATGCTCAAGAAATCCAAACATGAAACCCATGATAGAGATACCAATATACAAGACATATACTTTCATCAATTAATCCCAAAATCCTCAAACACACATCAAGAACCATTTATACATTACCATTATCACATACGTCCACTACATACTCAATTGGCCATAATTCCAAGAACCATAATTGAATTGAATCAATAACAAAAAAATTCTCATATAATATCACGATTCTACAATTTAAAATCACATTTAAAACAAAAAAATTCTAGCTTTTACAAAATGCTGAAATTATCTAAAAACCAGTCATGGAGGTCATCCACCTTTGATGGACCTCCAAAAAACTCAAATTTTATAGTGGCACACATAAGCCATATTTCTAATTAAATATTTGATTGCCACTACAATATTTAAATATTATTATTGTAAGCAACATAATAACAACAATTCACAAATAACCAACTATGCACAAACACTTGTTATGGGTCTTTCACATTTATGCACGAGGGTAACCAATCATTACCTAAATGATAATTGGGGGTGTAAACATATGCAACATAGAGATTTCATTCCAAAATTATGAATGATGGCTAGGGCTAGGTAATATGGGTGGCCAATGTGCTATCTCTTGTAACCACTATCGAGGATATAGGCACGCTCAGACCTGTGAAGCTAGGTGAAGTCAAAACCTTGTACCATCTAACACTAAAACATTCACACTTAAAGTTTACTTGCTCACATATGTATAAAATAGTCGAAGCACATATAAACTATTCTACAAATATAAATCACTAAAAAGAGAATTTTAACAGGGTAATCATTCTTAAGTACTTGAATGTTACAACATCACCCCTTTTCACATAAAAGTATTATAAAAATATTATAATTATGATAATCTCATCTAATTTAAGCATATTAAACATCATTAAATATCATTAACAACAATTGTTCACATATAATAGTTCTCCAACCAATCAACACAACATATGATTAGTAACACAAACTCTCAATCAAATAGCTATAACATCAAAAATGTAATCAACTCATCACAATGGTCTACTAAATCCACATATATTTCTAGCTTCATTTAATAGCATTTAATATCGTAAGATATAACTTAATTTAATATTGAATCAGATTCACACTACATTGGCTCTCCTTACTAACATGGATATTTCAAAACACAACAATATTCTATCTCAACAAAATCTAACTCGGATATTATCATAACATAATAAAAATCAGATCATAGGATCCTCACAACCAAGCACAAGAAAGTAGACACACATATCCATGAAACAACATACTCAAGGTCACCAAGATGACGCCAACACATCATAGTATAAAATAATCATAAACATGTATCCATCAAAGCACAAGAATCACACACAATGTTACATATAGGATCAATGGAGAATCCACAATAAATAAAGGCACCAAAAAAGGTCATCATCCAATTACAAAGAGGTATAATAACAAGCATAAGGCAAAATCCACATCCGAATGAGCATAGTGCAAGAGTGCAAATGGGAGAGGCACTACCCCCTCCCCCCCAAGGACTAGGCTTACTCTTGGAAGCCTAAAAATCAGGAATATGAGATACCAAGAGTGAAATCTAACAGTTACATAAGGCATACTAATAATCATACCAATGTCCCACAAGTTTGGGCCACACCTCACATCTACTTACCAATAATATCGCAAAATCACACACTGAAAATATCATCATCATCTCTCAATGTCCTATAAAGGAACTATTATTGATGTTAGGAACTCCATCTAGCCCAAATATCCACCAATAAAAGGCCACAAACACCATATCTTTACTTCATCATGAGTTAAATGAATAGAAAAAGGGATAGCTCTCTAGGGTCTTTCATAAGACCAACGTGTCCAATTTTCAAGGTTACACCCTCGCCACAAGAGAAAAGTTTGTCTCTCAATACTGGAAAGGCACTAACATGCTCATTTAGAACATACTTTATTCTAAAAGGAGTCTCATTCACTTAACCATGGACCCCAAAAGTGAGGATTTCCTTATAACATCCACTTCTCCTTAAGCTTCTAAGTCACACACATGGGTACTAAGATGTCTAAAACTAAAAAATATTTCCTCCTCACAACTAGGAGAACTCACAATATGAAGGCTTAACAACACAAACCTCCACAAGAGGGTCACTCTACTACTCACTAACAACAAGGCATATGAGAAAAAAAAAAGATTCATCTACCACCAAATGCTTAACTGCAAATGAAACATTGGTTACTCCACCCTACCTGATCATGATTTCACAATTGGACTGCATCCTCTCCAAACTATAGGCCAGGAAAAAGAATATATGTGTGTGCATGTGTATGTGTGTGTGTGTGTGTGTGTGTGTACATATTAATATACACATACATATATATGTGTGTGTGTGTATGTGTGTGTGTATATATATATATATATATGTATGTATGTATGTATGTATATGTGTGTGTATGTTTATATACATATGTGTGTGTACCATATACATCTACATAGACATATATATACATATCTATGTAGATATACACACACACACACATATGTGTGTGTGCATATATATGCACATATATATGTATATGTACATATATATTTATATGTATATATGTATATATACACACATACATATACATATACATATACATATATGTGTGTGCGTGTGTATATATGTGTCTGTGTGTGTATGTATATATATGTGTGTGTGTGTGTGTGTGTGTGTGTGTGTGTGTGTGTGTGTACATACATACCATTAGAGTAAAAAGGTATTTTCACTTATTAATTAAATCATTATTGATTTAATTATTCAGTCACCTCTTTATCTCTAGTTCACTTAAGCTAAACTTTAGGCATATAATAATTAATTCTTTATTAATTATTATCATACAACTTAGGTTTCTCCACCTTCTGGTGTTCTATCTCATTTATAAGGATTGATCTCTTCGTAATTATTAATTCTTGTGTAATTCCCTCTATTCTCTCTATGAATGAATATTTCATCTTTCAGATCATTATGAGTTGTCTCCTTTCTTTGTTTTTGTGACAGGTATTTTGCATACAGTGGATCTTGGTGATTGAATTCATTGAATCCATATCAGAGCCTAGTTGTTGCTGCCCGTTCTTAATTTTTTTGAAGATTTTTTAGAGCGCTGAAGGTTTCAAGTTTTCAGAGGTTTTTGTGTGGATCTAGAGGGGAACTATGTTTAGCACTTTGGGCACAAACCGACCTCACGGTTGCACTCAAAATGCTCAAAAACCCCTATTTCCATAGATGGCACGTCCAATTTGGACACAGTTGAAATTTGGGCCCTCTTTTTTGAATGCACGACCTTGGCACACTTTTCGAGGCAAAAAAATGTCTTGGTATTCATGTCGCCTCAGTTTTTGTGCTGCCTCAAAATTCACGCTACCATACTGGCGGAAAAAAATTTTATTATTATTATTATTATTATTTTCTTGGTACCTCTGCCAATTTCGGCCAAAATTTTGGCAGTCCCTCCAGATTTAGTGGCATCGCCAAATTTAGCAGATCTTCATCAGATTTAGCTAAGATCACTTGGATTTCTTCTTTTTCTAGAGCCCTCTTTAGTTTTTTGCTCGTATCTTGAGAAAACAGAGGCGTTGTTTGCCAAACGAGATATCATCGAAAAGCTCGTTCCAAGCCTGATCTGATTTTCCAAGTTGGTTTTCTGATTTTTATGTCTTGCAGGATTTTTTTCCAGTCAAATTTAGGGTTATTTTTTACACTCTGGTCACCATATCTTACTTGTCTAGACTCTATTTTTCAACTTCTGTATGTTTTTAGAAAGTTGGTTCCATTCTCTTTCTTCTTGTATGGGTCTCATTGCAAGAATCTGCTCCACCTACATTTTATTCAGGTTTTTTCTTTTTTTGTATTATGGTGGATATCTTGGATGTTTCAAGTCCTAGGATCATTTTCCTTGCATGGGATGACTCCTTTTTAGCTGTTACATTTGTTCTTTTAGCTTTATGTCATTCCTGAGCATCGTAGACATCTTTTTGTAGTATTTCTTTTTTGCAAACACACTGAGATAAAGTGTCATCATTACATGCTTGTGATCTTGTACATTTTATGTCAGCTTGTACTTGCACTACATAATAAAGTGTCATGGGGGGTTTGATATGCCTTTGTCAAGTGAGTGTTCCATCCATGACATTAGCCTCATGATGTGTGTCAAGAGAGTGTTTCATCCTCGACACCATCCTTTATATGTGTTTGTACTTTCTTCAACACGTAGTTATTCTTGGCAGCCTCTTTCAGTATACCTGTCATACCTCTTTGTGGTCAGCATTATGGGGGGTATTTCTTATTAGTTCTAATACTTTCTTGGTTTGATGGAATGAGCTATGTATTCAGTATTTGTTCCTATGTACTAGGAAGATGTAGTGTCTGGGTACCTATGCATTTTGGTGAGATGGATCATTTACCATATGGACACTTCTTTCATTCCTATTTTGGAGGCAACCTTCCATATTTTGATCAGCTCTTCAAACTTTGGTGTTTTTTGCCAGCTGTATCTTCGAATTTCAATGTTTGCCTTGTTTGCCATCCTGATTCGAGTAGTGTCATTTTAGGGCACTCATACATATTATCATCTTCTCTACCTGATCACATTCTATTTCAGTGGAGGTTCCAGTAGCTATCTTTAATAGTGTTTACAACTTCATGCTTCAGTGGTGTTATTCATGTTCTTCTTTTGATCAGCTCTTCAGACTTTGGTATTTTTGCCATCTGTATCTTTGAGTTTCGATGTTTTCCTTTGTTTGTCATCCTGATTCGAGTAGTGTCATTTGAGGGTACTCATGCAGATTACAGTCTTCTCTACCTGATCGTTGTTCCTATCTTCTGGGACATTCTCTAGTTTGGAGGCTTCTCCAGTCCTTCACTACTCTTCATCTCTTTTCGAAGAGGGGTTTTTCCCACTGGGTTTTCTCTTTTTTCTCCTCTTTACAGAGACTTTTTGTACTTGGGTACCTTATTAGGCCATATTGGCAAGACCCATTTCCTGTATTCAATAGTTGTTTCTATGTTTTTAGGTTCTCCCTAAGTTTATCTTAAGGGGGGTGTTAGAGTAAAAAGGTATTTTCACTTATTAATTAAGTCGTTATTGATTTAATTGTTTAGTCACCTCTTTATCTCTAGTTCACTTAAGCTAAACTTTAGGCATATAATCATTAATTATATATTAATTATTATCATGCAACTTAGGTTTCTCCTTTATAAGCATTGATCTCTTTGTAATTATTAATTCTTTTGTAATTCCCTCTCTTCTCTCTTTGAATGAATATTTCATCTTTCAAATCATTATGAGTTGTAATTTCATTATTTTCTTTTGTGACGGGTATTTTGCATATAGTGGATCTTGGTGATTGAATTCTTTGAATTCTAACACATACATATACATATATATACATACATATACATACATACATACATATATGTGTATGTATGTATGTATGTATGTATGTATGTAATCACTAGGCGCCAAAGCACTACTATAATTAACATAAGAACATTATGACCATCCAATCACACATCACACAAAATCCAATATAAACATGATGTAATTAATCATTTCCACACATGCGTGAATACACCTTCACTGAGAATAGCATTTACATTATGAGTCTAACTAATGCACAAAATGAAGCCCACATTTCATCATTCTTACATCTCTACAACATTTCTCAAGTAGATCAAGATCTTAAATCACATTTCATCATGGAAAATATCATATTATTAGCTACACAATGTAGGCACTTGTATTCATATTCAATAAAAATTTGGAAATTTGATGCAAATTTAATTAATGCAACACTTGTATAAGCATATATTATTACACAATGCATTCCTTCTCTCTCCTTTTTTTTAAATACATTTCAAGAATTTTCTCACAATTCATATACAAAGTTTCTCTAAACCAATCATCTTTCACTTGTTACCACATACAAATATAACACATTTTCTATGATGTCCTCCCTTATACATACTATTAGAGGTCTGTAATGAACATGATAGGAACAACACTTAACACAAAATAGGACCAGAAATATCAAACCTTCATAATAGGCACCACAAAATTCAAAAAGGGAAAAACCAAGTGGGGGAATACAAAATCCAACATTAAATTGTAAAAATATTAACAATTTTAACAATAAATAAAGTGTGGCAGGTGTTAAATCCCTCCACTCATTCTCTCTCCTCCCATCACATCCTCCTAATAAGCCAACTTTCCCACTAATCCAAGTGTAATCCTTAATTATTTTTACATTCCTAATCAACTTGATTTAGCCACCCAAGTCAACTCCCTTCTTGTTAACCTTAAATACACATGTAAGAGCCCACATGGGCTTCTTAAATGTTTTTCCCTTCTAAGGAATATTTTATTCTTTCTTCCCATACTCCAAAATTTCCTTCACAATCCCCAAATTTGACCTTTGGGGTGTGAGACAAGAAATCTCTTTATGGAAAATATACTTCGACCCCTAATGTCCTCTCAACTCCTTCCATGGTGACACTTGTCACCATTTTATGCATTTGAGAAAGCAAAATCCATGTACTCCCATCAGGTGATTGTGGGTTCGAGTCGCACCAAGCGTGCTAAAATGTATACAAGGAAAAGTTATAGTAAATGCAATACAATAAAGACTTAAAGAATTCAACTATACTAATCAAAGCAACATATAGATTACACTAAAAAAGATAAAAACATGAAATAAGCATGGAAACCTATCCATGAAGTCTCCCTTGATATGTAGATTTTTCCAATGATTTGGATGTGTTCTCAATGATGTTGCCCGAGCTTGAATGGATGGGTGATTATTTTGACATTATGACAATAAGATGGAAATTTTATTGGAGGGAATAGGGCATGATAACTTTGCATAAAAGGTGGAATATTTGTGAAGGGAAGAGGGCTCAATTTATAGAGTTGAGGAAGGTGAAATGGATGGTTGAGATGTAAGGTTCTTGAAGGGTCAAGATGCATTGTGAGGGGAGCACATGGATTGTGCTTTCTCAAATCCATAGCATGGTGACAAGTGTCACCATGGGAGGAGTTGAGAGGACATTGCGGGTTGGAGTATATTTTCCATAAAGAAATTCCTTGTCTCACACCCCAAAGGTCAATCTCGGGAATGTGACCATTTTGGGGATTGTGAAGGGAATTGTTGGAGAATGGGAAGAATGAATAAAATAATCCTTGGAAGGGACAAACATGTAAAAATCCCATGTGGGCTCTTACATGTGCATTTAAGGTTGAAATAAAATATTCCTTGGAAGGGACAAACATGTAAGAAGCCCATCTAGGCTCTTACATGTGCATTTAAGGTTGACAAGAGGGGAGTTGACTTGGGTTGTTAAAAAAAGCTAATTAGGAATGTGCAAATGATTAAGGACGGATTAGGCTTGGATCAGTGGGCAAGTGGGTTTATTAGGAGGATGTGATGGGAGGAGATAGAATGAGTGGAGGGATTAATTAAGAAAATGTGGATATTTACTTAATTAAGTGAGGGTTAATTTGCGCAAGTGGTTTGGTTGGGTTTAGAAGAATGGTTTAGGTGATGGCTAAAATTAGGATCCATGTTCTCAAATAGAATTAAAAATGTTATTTAATTACAAGTGGGATATATGGATAAATGAATTAATTTAAATAGATGAGTGTATTTATTTAAATTAATAGAGGAAGGGGAATTAATTTACTTAAATGTTTATGGATTTCCAATTAATTAATTTGAGTATAGCTTAATTAATTGTATTAATTTATCTAGAAGGATAACATAAACTAATTAAATAATATGTAATATTTAACTAATAATGTATATGAGAGAAATAATTTTAATTAAGATTAGTTAATCAAATTTAGGTGTCTACAATAGGACATGGTGATTATGTTGAATAATGCATTTTTAAAGGAACAGTCAAGACATTATAACCCCTAGATGTATTAATACATCATTTCCATTATTAAAGGGGAGGATCATTGTGATTGAGCTTGAATATTTCAAAAAAAACCCCATGAGAAAATATGTTGCATGAGGGAAACCAATAAGTTTTATATGACCTCTTTTATGATATGATTAGTGGCTTGAGTTAGGTTACATCATCCCAAATTAGACACCAAAGGAAGAATGGGAGAGACTTCTGATGTAGAGAAACCTTGGGGCCATTTTAGAAGACACCCACTATAGAAGAGTAAATGATGCATTCATATATACATTCGTCAATAGGTTGACGAGATATGTGGGGTACATACAAATAAAAGATGTTATAGAATTAATAAACACTTGGGGAACATGTTTCATTTAGAACGCAAGGTCATCATATATCAGGATAAGTGAGTTCTATAGTAACCCCTACCTTTTTCCCAAACATTGCAGTGGCGGGATCACCCTATCAAAATTCTCGCAACAGATTGTAGAAACACGATATTTGATGAATCAAAAGCATATATTGAGGGTGGGTTTTAATTTCTTACTGGGGTTCTATAAATGTGCAAATCTACATGCAACAAAGGATTCTACGTATGAGCTACACGTTATTAATATTAAGAAGTTTAGATAGCGCATGGAGCCTTATGATCGCAAATGAAATATTGGATCAATAATGCTAAGTTTGTATCATAGCCACAAGCTATAATTAAAGAAGATTTTTGGGCTAGATTATAGGATTTTTTTGAAGCTAGGAAGAGAAGATAATATAGATTGATGATTTTCTAGATGAAATCTTGTGGCGTAGCTTTGTTTGGTGCATTTAATTCTAACTTATATTTATGGTTTCAATTTCTTAGTTTGTAGTTGCATTCTTGCTTAGTTACTTCATGTTTAACATGCATTTAGCTTAGTTGTTCTCATGTATTTCATTTCCATGATTTTGAGGGAAAGTATGCAAGTCCATGCATCATGCCCATCTCTTTAACCTTCCATTTTGAGTCATCTAGTCACTGATTCTAAATGCCAATCTGATGAGCATCCTCCAAGAATCAAACTTGCTTCAACTAGGAAGTAATAAGTCAAATTCAAGGGTAGTTATATGATGTTATATTTTGATTTAATGATTGCTAACCCCTTGAGCTAATCGTTTATTGAGTGTTTGGTATTTCAGGTTAAGACCACATTACCACACACACATTTGGCACCCACTGTGGGGATAGAACTGGTTTTTTGCCCCAATTCTCAATATTTTTGACATTTTTTATGAAACTACACTCATTGTTGTATGATGTTTCATACCTGCTCGTACAAAAAATCATTGGATAATAATTTGTCATTTCATAACATTTATATTTTCGTACGATTTGTTATTTGATTAGAATTGTCGTACTAACCTATTAGAATTTTCATACGGGAGATCATCTTAATATGTTTTGTCGTATGGTTATATTTGAATTGGCGTACAATTTTTTATGCCAGAGTGTATTTTGTACTTTTTCATTTCAAAAAAAGAGATCATTTTTAGGGGTTAATTTGATTTGATCTTGGGTTTCTAACCTCTAACATGCTTTTGTTGGTTTTTTGGCTCTTTGAGTTGACAACTTAACATATTTTTGCAGGACATTTAGTACAAGTCTCGCTTGTCAAAGTCACACTAGAATACTCATTGTTGCAAACTACTAACATTTTGTGCTTGTAGGACATTTGAATAAGAATGGAATCTCATTGAGACTACTAAACATTTGTGTTTTTAGGTTTCCTAATGAACTCATCAACCAAATGATCATGTTTCAAGATAAACATTAGGGGATTATGCTCCCTTACCTTTTAGGGAAGACAAAAAACCTAGACATGTTTAGCTTGTCTTAGGCAAGTAAACTTTTGAGAAAACTTGGAGTGTTTAATGTGTTTGGGAAACACAAAGAGAATTAGGAGATTATGCTCTTCTCCTCTTTAAGGAAGAATCAGAAATCCATACCTTCTCTTTGCTATCCATTTACTTTTCATGCATACCTTTTAGATGGACCTGTCGGTTGAGGAAAAAATATCCCAGGAACGACCCACTTGAGAACAAGGTGTAAGCCACACCAATCCAACTCATGTTAATAAAATTTTATTCTTGGGGTTAAAGCCTCGGAAGTCGGGTATCATTTGAGCTTATACTCGGCGCTCACCTAACACATAGTAGGGCCTTCAGGTCAGAATCACATTTATGTGACTACTCGTGCTAAGTTTCTTTATGGGGCTATAAACTTGAATCATGCTTGCGTGGATGCAAAGGATGTACTCAAAAAAAAACCCTTACTAGAATCCATACAGTGGAAACTATCTGGTTCACCTCCAAAAGTGGATAATCCAAGTGCAAGGGAGATAGTAACTACCCCAAGAGACTCATCATATCATTCCCCCATTAGCATTTGGAGACAGCTAATATGACATCACTATACCCATTGCATAGTTGGTGGTGGTTGTATTTTGATTAGCTATTGGGTGTGTGCCTAAGTTAACGAGCACAGATTTTCTTACTAAGCCAAATTAACTCTAGGGATAGGAAGTGTTTGATTTTCACTCCTTTGTGTTTGATGTATTTGAATCACCCAAAATTGACACTAAAACAACATAAAACACTTTCATACATTGACATTATCACCTCAAGTTTGTATGAAATTGGTCCAAAACTCATTCAAAACAAGTGACAAACTATCCCTGCACTACTCTATCATTTTCACCCATCAGAATTGTTGTACGACAAAACACTATGACAACAACAACTTGTATGGAAACCTTTGAATTATCATATGGGAACCTATGAATTTTCATATGAGATCACATCAGAATCCATCTAGTTAATTTGATCTTTTGTATCCTTGTGTTCACTTTACTACCTATCAGCATGGCTTGAATTAATCATAGTACCTTCTCACAACAATCGTTAATTCTTGATCAGGTGACTTGACTCACCATCATCTTTCATTCTAGATTCTCAAATGGTCTTACTTGTCGTGCACTATCTCATCAACAATCAACCTCAATCAACTTGGTCACAAGTGTCATCTAGCAAATATTCAGGTCTCAAAATACGATACCTTACACCAAGCTCAACAATCTCTCATCAAAATATCTCTTACCAATCTCCCAGATAAGTGATCATTTGGAAGTCTTTGACATTGACCCGCTAGTCTAGCCATCTCAAAGTCTTAACTATAATTGTCTTTCATGTTACAAACTAGAAGCCAACAACAAAAATCTAATCTCGATTCAAAGAGAAAACCTATTGATGATTCCATCGTGGAACCCTTGTCCTATCAGAAACCAAGATCTACTCAAAGGATTCCAAATCAAGACACACCAACTATATATCAATAAATACCCTTATTTCAGTCATTAAGATCTCAACATCAAAACACTCATACTACACATCAAAACACATCCAACATGTCAGGATGTGACTGGGGATCTAGACAAGAGTGACAAAGTCAACATACTAATGTTTCCTCCTCGGTTGAGGAACCTACTAAAGAAGAAATCGGGAGATGTCAATAGGACAAACACTTTCAAAAGATGATGCAAATGGACAAGGATAAGTACTTTATGCACTTAGCATCTACAGGTGTTAAACTTCCTCATGACTTTGATATCAAAGGACTTATACAACAAGAGGAAGAGTCTCATTTCACCATTCTCAATCAACAATTACAAGATATGAGGTGTGAGCTTAGAGAATTGAAGAAATTGAAAGAGAAATCCTCTAACAAGTACTCGCTGGAGTCTATATGTCCCTTCCCATTTGGTAAGAACTTACACATGCCTCCATTCCCTCCTAAGGTTGAGATTCAAAAATATGACAAGTACAATGGAGAGGGTGTCCCTCAAGATCATGTGAGAGAATTTTGTTCTCTCAGCATGGATTTCGTTCATGAAAGGATGCATCTAATGCGACTATTCCCACAAAGCCTCAGAGACCAAGCCTTGGAATGGTTTATAAAACTCTTGCCTGGTATTCAAACAATTGATGAGCTCATACAAAAGTTCATCCAACATTATTCTTACAACATCTTGCATACGGTCACCATGATAGATCTATGCAACACCAAACAACACAATGGTGGACCTTTTGTCAAATTCCTCCAAAGATGGAGAAAAATGTTTGTGAGATATCCCAGACAACATAATATTAGTATATTTATCTAGCCTAATATTCAAAGAAAGATATTACAATGACAACATAAATACATGAACACCAAATTTTTATGTGGAAACCCAATATGGAAAAAAACTAGATTGAGAATCATACTGACAATAGGAATAACTGATTACAAATTTTTTAGGCCATAGTCCAAGTAGCACACTGCACTTGAAAAGGAATTTCAAGTTGAGGCACCAACCTCAAGGTAAGATACAAGGAATTGTAAATCACTAAAAGGAACATTTCCTTTAGGGCAAGATATAGGTTTGCACAAGCTAACAAAAGAGCCACTATCTTCTAGTAGGTATAGGAATATGACCAACTAAAAATATGTAGGACCTCTTGATCAACCACTACAATAACTTTTTCAAACTCACATATTTGTACCTTTTTCTATTTCACATTCACATCACATTGACTTCACATTCGATACCAAAAATAATCTAAGTCAATCCAAACTTCAACTCAACCATGAACACACGCATACAAACACACTGATGTGTGTGTGTGTGTGTGTGTGTGTGTGTGTGTGTGTGTGTGTGTGTGTGTGTCAATTTAATCATTCAAATACAACTAGGTTGACCATGGTAGAGATAAGCACTATTTACACAAAGTCGGCCACCATGAACACTTACACTCAATGTGATCCACCCTAGGGGATAAAGGGCACCCAAATGCATAAAAAGACATCTCCAAAAATTATTTAATCAAAGAGAAAGCAGTGAAACACTCTCCAAAGTCAACATCAAATGTAACATGTAGCCAAGCATAGGAACATGTTAACTAATTGACCCAAAACAATATCTAATGTACATAACTTAATGTGAATCTCAACATGCCACAACAAGATCAATAAAATCCTCTTAGATCTTCCTCTAAAGAATATCTAGACCAAAAATAAATAAATCAAATCTTCAAAATTAAATGAGTCAACTAGAGACCAACATCGATAACAATGCTAGACTCAGAGCAACATAAATTCTCTTGTGAAGCCAACAAACATAAGATATCTAAATTGGAACACTACACAAACATTAGGAATATGTCCACCAAACCACACTCTTAAAAACATCACTACAAAGAATTCTCCAGACCAAACCTAACTATTCCTAAAAGTCATCTTCACTATCAACTAATAACAAAACATAAATCCAACCTCTGAACTTCTATGGACCTAAAAATATGATAGTGTTATTCATTCATAGACCATACATTATAGCACCAAAACTGCAAGCCATCAACTTCTTATGCGGAGCAATGCAGAGCGTTCCCCGTAAGGACTTCAAATACTCTTTCCAATATAAACCAACTTTCCATGCTTATCACCTTCTAGATATACACCATTTTAACTTATTATCATTACCAAACATCAAAACAAAATCTAAACAATCAATACTAGACTTAAAATATTATTTTCTACATATCAGAATTAAAATACTCTTCCCTATATATTAGACTTCAAATACTTTTTCTTGCATATCAGACTTCAAAAACTCTTTTCTCCATATACTTCTTTCACACTGACAATTTTCTTCATTCGACAGAATATTGAACTCATACAACTTCTCATCAAGTTGACGTCAATGACAACACTGAACACATAATGCTAACATTTAACCCCACTAGATCCCCTCACTCATCTTTCTTGTCCACCTCACTCCAAAAAAAGAGAACTCCTCGTGAATTTTTTTGATAAATATGTGATTTTAAGATAAGAAAAATATAAGATAGGTCAAAATCATGACACATTACTATGTCCTCCTTCATATTTCCATACCAAGCATGCATATCCTTTATGTAACCAAAACAGTATAGGATCTAATTTAGGTTGTATTTTGATTATTTTACTTTATTGGACCTTGTAGGCATTGATATGGATATATTTTCTTTGAATAAAATGCTAATATGTGCATTAGATTTTCCCACAAGGGAGATAGATAGGGGTATCAACAATGAGATTTGAAGAGTAGCCTAACTATTTAGAGCTTTAGGAACCCCTTTCCTTGAAGCTTCAACACTACGATAACACATATATGAACTTTCAAAATGAGATGTTTTAATCTCCAAGCTACATTAAACTCTCATTGCCCTACAACTTGAGGGTCCCTTAGGCATAGTTGAGAATTTGTTCGCACTCCCTCCACTCCACATGTGGATGATTTCTTTTATTCACCTTGTTTCTTCTTCAAGATTGAGTAGGGAGCAATATCACAACATGCATATAAATGAGTGATGTGAAGGATTGAAGGATATGGTTTGTTTTCATATACTTCTATTTAATACAACTCTATTATTGTTTTCTTTAAAAAATTTCGAAGTTGTTCTTATACTCCTTATTCCTTTTTTTCATTTATATTTGCAGCCCCATAGACAAATTTAATCCTTTCATTAAAATTAATTTATGTTGTCATATTTGCATTCTATTAACTTTGCCTATATCAATAATTACCCCCAATATCATTAGTGGCCAACGTCAAGAGCCTCAATTATTGAAATGCATTACTTCCACCATTGATACTAAACAACAAAATTGTATGTGTACACATACATGTATATGTAGGTACGTGTGTGTATACTTTTTTGTATATATTTGTGTGTGAGCATACACATATATGAATTTATATGAGAGAGGAACTTGTAAATGACTGCATTGTAATAATCATTGTTATTATTCATAACAATGACTCTTTTTTTTCTTTTTCATCTAGTACTCGTATTATTTTTATATTAGAAGCAGCAAAACTAGGGTGTTGTCCCTTTAGTACAAAAGCCCAGCAGAATAACACTATCAGCGCTTTAACAACACACAATTCAAAAATAGAACAGTCACACTAACTTCCACATATAAAAAACAACCAAGAGTCTGCTTATCGTAGTAACCATTACTACTACTAACATCAAACATTGTACTAACCATACTACTAGCATCCACAGTACTAAGCCAAACAGTGTTAAAATTCTTAATCAAAGGCCACATGGGCCCATACCAACATAAGTCTTCAGAGTAAAACATAATAGTATTAGTAAAGTAAACAGAAATGAAAACAAGGCTTTTGGGGCCACTTTTAGCAAGAGTGCAAAAAAGAAACAGGGACCAAATTCCTAAGCCTCCTTCCGCTTGCATTGCCTAGAAAGCATCATCCTCGCCCAATCCTCCATCAAGAACTTAAAATTTCCTTGAAATTGCCATCTTCATTGTCCTTCTCACCAAGTGCATCCTTCTGCAGCAGACACAGGGTGGTAGTCGAGCTATGCATGACTTTAAGGGCAAAGTGGGAAACCTCATGAAAACCTTTTGTCCATATCAACCATTTCCTTTTTTATTTTATCTATCTCCACCCAAGAAGCCCCACATTTACCGCATTCCCCTTCAATGGGAGTCTTACCCTTATCCTTAGCAAAAGACATAGTCTTTTCCTTCGTGTCCACATTATGGGTGAGATCAAAGGACTCAATTTTAAGGCTCTCCAATTAATTATAATTATAATTGTACTTAAAAATGATTAAGAATATACATCTTTACAAATAACATTAAAGAAATGACTAATTATTATTATATAACAAGGACGCATAGCGTCTAGTTCCTGCCTAAGTCCTAAAGATTAAGCGTTGGGATATTTGGCGTATAGTTAAAATAATATAATTAAATTTTAATATCCTATAGAATTACCACTAAATAGAATTTTCTTTGAAACTAAATGTAATATAAGTCATTAAAGTAAATATAATCATTAATATG
>MU224425.1:3188893-3207090 GCA_018584345.1 Thuja plicata
AACCCCCCCATAATGCTGAACTGGGAGAGGTGACAGGAACACTGAAATGCAGTACCAGAAACAGCTGCAGAAGAAGAACCAGGAACACCAACAGTGCAACAAAAGCACACACACAGGATAAAGGGCGGTGTCACAGACACACTACATGGGCTAATGTCGTGGAAGGTATGCGCACTTGACAAAGGTGGATGCGCCTAAAGCGGCATAAACATCATAACCCCCCATGGCACTTTATAACAGAGTGCGAGTACTAAAACTGAACTAAGTGAACAAGATCCAAGAATGCAGAAGAAGGCACTTTATCTCAGTGCGTTTACAGAACAAAATGCATTAGAAGAGAATGCAAGCTCAGAAGTCAGAAAGAAGAGTGAGCTATGAACTCAGAAGAAGAGATCCCAGGACCTGTAGAACCAAGCACTCCACCAGAGGGCATAAACTGCCAAACGCGGATGAGTGAAAACTCAGAGTAGAATCTGGAAAAATAACCTCTGCCACTGAATAGCACACTAAACCAGCTTTTCGACGATATCTTGTTTTCCGGAAAAGGAGTCTGGATGAGCCAGATATGACTCCCGGAAGGCAAAACAAAACATCAGACTTCAACAGCAAAAAACACTATCAAAATGGTGGAACCAAAAACCATAACCTTCATCATCGGAAAGATCTCGGAAAGAGCTTTCCGACAGTATATGGAAGTCAGAAAAAGACCTCCGTATGCTCCCTGTAGAGCGAAAAAGGCCTAGATACCCCCAAAAAATCAAAAAAGGGTACAGATAAGCCCCTGGGGCTAAAAAATTTGGGCCCCCGGGCGCATGGCACATGCCGGGGGCTAAAACATGGCTCCTGGTCCTTCATAGGACCGCACGCATAGAGTTTGAGCCCGCGGGGGCTGTGGCTGTAGAGCGGCGGTTGAGCGGACCGGAGCGGCGCTGTGAAAGAGGTCCGCCACCGGGTGGCGGGGTGGCGCGCTGACAGTGGAAAAACACCGCGGTGAGCTGGGGCGGCGGGGGCCGCGGGTTGCCGGGTGGCGGAGCAGCTGGGGCCGCGATGGAGCGGCAGGAGGCCGAAAGAAGGCGGAGGGGGGCGCTGCCGGCCGGGGCCGAGTGCCGGTGGCGCGGTGGCGGCCCGGCGGCGGCGCCTTTCAAAATGTACAGACAGCGTTAAGAAAATCGCATAAAAACCTAAAAAATAAGGTTTTTTTGAATTTTTTTCTTGAACCACGTGTCGTACGGCCCTCGAAGGCCACGAAAAAACTCTCAGAGGCCCCTGTAACCAAAATGGTCAAAATGTATATGTATTTCGACTCTCCCGGGCCTTCTGGACGCAATGGCGGAGTCCGTTTCGGCTCAAACAGCTCCGAAAAATAAAGACCCCCCCAGAATCACTGAAAACTGCCAGAAAAAATTCTGAAGACTTCAAACCCTCTGTGCTTCAACAGAGAACAAACAGCCGGCTGCAGGAATGCTCTGATACCATGTTAGATTTGTTGAACTGCAAATCTTCCCAAGAAACCTGCATGCAAACACTGTCACGAGAATGAAGACAGAAGAGAGAAAGCTATGGCGGCCAATAGGCCAGAGACTGCAAAAATATGTTGACAGAAAAAAGGCTTCTATATTCAACAATGAATTACAAAAATACAATCTCCTTATGAAAAACAAAGCGGTGATTCCTTATAAAGGATACCGAAACCCTAAAAGGGAAACTTCTAGGAAATAGAAACTGCCTAAGTGAAACTTAAGCACAAAAGAGTAATTACTAAAGATTACTCTAACAATATATAGTGAAAGAAATGTGAGTGTGTATGTGCTTGTAGAATCTATATAGAATATGAAAGATAAATACATGATATATAATATGTCATGTCCCCTTTTATGAAAATAGCACTTATTAAATTTAGTAAGCCTCCTTTGGCTAGAAATAGTAAGTTGACTTAGATACTTTGTGAGAAAATATTTATTTTGCCCAAGATCAATTCATATCTTATAGAAAAATAAATATTAAATTTATCATCATTTTATTAGATCCAACTCAAGAGGCATTAATGGCTATGACGGTTATGACAAATTTATGACAAATTGTCGTAGTGAGAGTTAAAGACTGTTTTTAGCCAAGCATCCAAAGATAGCTTTGAGAACTCTTTATTAAATCTATTTTGAGGGGAAATGTTTGAAAATATACTTAATTAATATTTATTTTTACCTTTTGGGATGTTGTGATTTGTGCCTCAACTTTCATATAAGTTAAAAAAGCTTTTACTATTGCCATATTTTGGCAATTTATCTTTTTGAGTGTGTTCATTTATCCAATTGGTGCAAACATTACAAACATTGTAGTGATAAATTTGTTTGCTAACAATAGTATAGTAAAAAAGTACGTTGCTTGAAATTGGCCATTTCTTCTAATATAAATGTAACTCAACCACTAGATAAACAAGAAGTAATGAAGAAGGTGTTATTATAGGTGGGAGCCATCTTCTAATAACTAGAATAAACCTAATGATTATTACTAACCTCCACCACTTACTAAATTTATAGCTCTCACTACTTAACAATTTTATGCTCATTCTTACTTTTTATATATATTGATATTCCTATTTACAAGTTAACTCTTGCCACTTAAACAATTTAATTATCTATTCTTATTTTTTAAAATTAATGGTCATATTTAAAAGGTTAAGGTATAATCTCATTCCACTTATTTTTATACTAATATAATATAATATTCATTATACAGTTAAAAAGTTTGTCATTTGGATTTGGCTATTTCATCCAATATGAATGTAACTCAACCACTAGACGAAGAACAAATAATAAAGAAAGTGTTATTATAGATTGAGAACCAATTCTCAATTATGACCCATCTGATTAACAATTTGGTTTGTTATTCTTATTTTTTGTATATTAATATTCCTATTTTAAAATTTAATATATAATATCATTCCACTTATTTTTCTATGAATATAATATAATATTTAATAATACATGGTTAAAAAGTCGTCGCTTGTATTTGGCCATTTCTTCCACTATGAACAAATAATGAAGAAAGTATTATTATAAGTTGAGAATTCATTCTTAATTATGACTCATCTAGTTAACAATTTAATTTATTACTCTATTGTTTATATAGTATTTTTCCTATTTAAAAAATTGCTTATCATTACCTTAAACTTTGGAATATAATCGCATTCCACTTATTTATATACGAATATAATATATTACTTTTTAATATTATATTCTACACTCATTATTAAAAATATAAATGTATCAACCTATCATTAAGCTCTCAATGAATTATTATATCATTCCTCCTTAGTTCTCTTCCACAATTATACGTTTCCTCATATCCTATCAACTTCCAGTCAATTTTTAATATATTGTTCAAAGTTCAGCTGCACAATTTTCCACATAATATAATGAAATGGTCCAGCCTATTACTTCACTTATAATATTATATCATAGTTTCAGTTGACTGCTAACAAGCAAAGAATTTTACCGGCCCATCCTCCGGCTGCTCGTCAAATAGTTGACGACGACGGCCAATAAAAAATTCGTCAACTATCAAAATATTTGACGGCTAATAAATTTTCGTAAACGGCGAATAAACGAAGAATTATATTTCACTCCCGTCCGCTCGTCAAATCCGGCGCCTGCTAACCAGCGTCTTGAACAACTTTTCCAAGAAAAAAAAGCTCTGGTCAATTATTACGAAAAGAAATCGCAAATTTCAAAGCAGTCGAAGAGCGTAAGAAAGGTGTCAGTCCGGCTCGTGCTCATGTTCTCTGCGTGATAATCAGGCCGCCGGTCATTAAAAGGAAAATGCTTTGCTTATATGTCAAGTCCTGTGTCTCTGTCTAAATTTAGACGTTGAAATAAAATGAAAGAAACCTACAAAATTAGGTTTTGGATGGAGATCGAAAATGGAACCCATCCATTGCACGTTGCACGTGCCTTCTCACCTCATCTACCACCATTTCCTGCTATGCTATTATTATAAGTGGAATACACGTCTACCTGTCAAACTCTGTTTATTATTGGGAAAGCGAGTAAATAAATGAAAAGATTTGGGCAGGCAATCATACGAAATGGACAGAGACAATTAGTGCGGAGTAGCGGAGCTTTCGATGACAGCCAAATTAGGGTTTCTGAAACTTTACAGAAAAGAGGAAAGCAAATATTCGAAATCTGTCGATTCAGAGATTTAAGAGACCTCGGGTAAGGTGGAGGGGTCCGCGTTCAATGAATCCCTGCAACTTGCTTTGCCATACGACAATTTTACTTTTCGCTTTCCCTCGCCAATCGCCGTCACATGACGGACAAGCAGCCTTGCGTGGTGAACAATGACAGGGAGCTTGTTGCCAAGTACAGCAGTTGACGCCGACCTTTTCGACGGGCTTTGCCTCTTTGCCGCCCCGTTTGTCGGCAGGGAATCTCCGGCAGGAGTATCATGGGGTGTATAATCTAAACAAAGAAAAAGTATAATTAAATCTTATGTCAGCATGTGAATCACTACTTAAGACTTTAGCTGTTGGTGTGACTTTAATTTTAAGATAAGAAAAAAGTTCTGGTAAATTTTATTCTATATTATGTGGCAGTTGTTTAGTGGAGCTTAATTCTTAAGACAAGAAAAAAGTTCTAGTAAATTCTATATTAAGTGGCAGTTGTTTAGTGGAGTATATAATCTAAACAAAGAAAGAAGTAGTGGTAAATTCTAAGCTCAATCACAACATAATTGTCAAATTGTTTAGTGATGTTAATTCTAAAAGATTGAAAAAAATCTAATAAATTCTATATTAGGTGGCGGTTGTTTAGTGGGGCATAAATTTTAAAGAGAGAAAAAAGTATTCTAAAGTGTATGTGAGCATGTGGATCACAACACAACACATCACATCAATTGTTTAGTGATGTTTATTCTAAACATAAGAAACAAATTCTAGTAAAGTCTAATACTAACATGTGGACGACAATTGGTCCACCAATAAATTTGACAAGGCACGATGACCACAATATGACAATTGTTTAGTGGAGGGTACGTTCTATACAAAGGAAAAAAGGTTCTAGTAAATTCTATGTTAGCATGTGGATCACAACACGAGTCAAGTTGTTTAGTGACATTAATTCTAAGTAGAGGAAAAAGGCCATAATCAATTATATACTAATATTTGGGCCACAATTTCGTACATCCTATATGCTAGCATGTAGACTTCAGTGTGATATTATATGCTAGTATGTGGACCACAATGTGGTTAGGGTTTAGGAGCGTAAGTTCCAAATAGAGAAAAGGGTAATAGTAAATTCTATACAATCGTAGTGATCACAACATAGGTTTATAATTTTTGTTTCTCTACATGAATCTATCATCGTCATGTAGGGATATGTATTTTGTTTCACTACTCGAATCTACCATCGCGAGGTAGGGATATGTATTTTGTCTCACTACTCGAATCTATCGTTTCCAAGTAGGGATATGCAATTTGTTCTAATCTCAACCTTTTTTCTTCAAGAGGAAAAGGGTTGTCTAGTGGGGCATATATTCTAAATAGAGAAAAAAATATAAGTAAATTCTATGTTGACATGTAGATCACCACATAATAGTTTAGTTGCTCATGTGACTTTGATTCTAAAGAGAAAAAAGGTTCTAGTAAATTCTATACTAGGTGGTGATTGTTTAGTGGAGCTTATATTCTAAACAAAGAAAAATGTATTAGCAAATTATATGGTGGCATGTGGATCACCATGTAATAGTTTAGTTGTTTATGTGGCTTTAATTCTAAAGAGAGAAAAGGTTCTAGTAAATTATATACTAAGTGATGGTTTTTAGTGGAGCATAAATTCTAAACAGAGAAAAAAAAAATATTAGTAAATTCTATGTCTTCTTGTGGATCACCATATAACAATTTAGTTGTTTATGTGACTTTAACTCTAAACATTAAAAAAAAGGTTCTAATAAATTCTATACTAAGTGGGAGTTGTTTAGTGGGGCTTAAATTCAAAATAGAGAAAAAAAAATATTAGTAAATTTTATGTCACCATGTAGATCACAACACAATAATCAAAATATTTATTGACATTAATTCTAAATATAGAGATAAAAAGGTTCTAGTAAATTCTCTACTAATATGTGGACCATAATCTCGTACATTCTATATGCTAGCATGTGGACCACAATATGGTAGGGATATAGGAGTGTAAACTTTCAACAAAGCAAAAAGTATTATTAAACTTTATACGATCACATTGACCACCATATGGTCATAATTTATGGGGGTGTAAATTCTATAATATCTTCTAAGAAATTAATACTTAAAGAAACATGTCTAGCTCATGATTTGGAGTGTTGATGATTAATGTCTACCTAATCATTTTTGTATCAAAGTTGTAAATTATATTATTTGTATTAAATTTACTATATATTAAGGCTTTGGTTTGGAAACTTATCATAGGTAATAATTTTTTAAAATTGAAGTAAATTATTATAATTTTTATTTGTAAATAAATTTTAAAAAAAATAAAATTGGGTTAAATGAATAATGATAATTTAATTTAAACTAAAAATATATTTTTATGTAATTAGACTTTAATCTGTAAAGAAATAAAATCTAACAATTAATTTAATTTAGAGTGATTTATTAAAAGAAAATATTATAAATAAATAAATAAATTATTTATTAAGTTTGATGATTATAATAGCTAAATATGATTCAAACAACTGAGCTCTACACATGTTATCTGCTTTAGGGGAGGGGGAAAACCTTGTCCCTCAACCTCTTGCCCGTCCATCCAACATGACCCTCGCGTCATCATTTGACGTCCTAGTAAGGAAGATGCAGAGGTATCACATGGGGACTCTATAGATTCTTCCTTGAATACCTCCAAGACTGGCATTCAACTTGATGGTTTGTCCAAGGAAAACAATGATGGTCTCTCTACGGGAACTGAAAATCTAGAGCATGCACCTCCAAATGGAAGCCCAAAGTCCAAGGGATGGAAAAATATGCTCTTGGGTGGTAAAATAGGGCAAGGATTACCTAATATAACATCTGAATACTTGAATATAGAGGAAGGGATTGCCATTATGTTTCCTGAGTCTGTGGTGGACCAAATCATTTCCTCCATGAAGATTATGTTGGTGGGGAAGTTCTTCTCTTTTTGCCCAACCGTTGGCATGGTAAGATGATGGGTGGGTACAAAATGGAAGCTAAAAGGAAGTGTGACTGCTAGTGTTATGTCAGGTGGCATTTTTCTTTTTAAGTTTACAGTGGAAGAAGACCTCATTGATATTCTTACCTTAAGCCCTTGGGGATCCTGCAACTAACTTAAACAAAAGTGTGCCTATGTGAGTGTGTCTCTCTGGTGTCCCTCTGGAGTTCTAGGATGAACAAATTTTCAAGTGGATTGGAAACACCTTTGAACATTACATCTTCATGAATGGGATGAAAAAGGCCAAAACCAAGTTAGTATTTGCACATTTTGTGTGAATGTGGATATAAAAAAAAACTCTTCCTAACTTTATTTCTTTGTAATCTAAGTTAGGAAAATGGACACAAGCTATATAGTATATGAAAATGCTACTATTAGAAATGCTCCAAATAAGGATACATGACATTGGAGTGTAAATCCCCATCAAAATAGCCCCAAAAACTAAAAGAGAAATGTAACTCTTCAGAGGGGGAGGAAACTCAAATAGCCAAGAACACACTTTAGGGGGAAGGAGATAGGCAATGCTTACCCTTGGAGAGGAACATAACATGGGGACTCCATCTAGAAAGATAATCTTGGAAGAAGCATAAATCCCAATCCTTTCCACTCCAAACTGAACCCCTTGTAAATAGACGGAGGGTGTACTTTCACTAAAACCCCATGCCACCCCCTAAGTCCTTTTACCCAAGCTGATTACTTCCTCCCCATCCATAATAATGAACTACTTATCACCTGGTGTCACTGCAAGTACTTAGATATTTTTGGGTGCCAACTCTTATGCTCAAATTGATGAGGAGAGGTGGATAAAAAACAAAATAAGAAAACTAGAAGCAAGAATATTGATGTGGGGTTGGAACCTAAAACTAGTCGCCCTTCACAAAGACTTACAATATAACTAGAGATAAAATTTGAGAAATTGAAATTAACATTAAGGACCAACCCAAACATGTCACACACTTCTCTGGCAAAGATGCATTAAAAAAAGACATGGTGTGCAGATGTAGAGTTTCTGCAGATAGAGAAAATATTAGGCAAACCCCTAGGTTTCTTGAAGGGGAGTTTATGCAGGAGTACCCTCCAAAGGAAGCAATTGATCTTAGGTTCAACCGAGATATGCCAAAGGTTAACAAGATATTTGGTCCAGGTAGGGTAATCCAGAGAGAAATTCCATTTGGTATTTTGGTGATCAAATATATTAGAGCTATGGATCAACCATTTATATAAGGATTTTGACTTAATTTGCCAGAGATGGGTTCCATCAGGCCAGGATAGGGAGTCCAAGGTGTCGGAGGAGGTGGCACAACTCTTGGGAAGCAGAAGGCAGGTAATAGATTTGGAAATCATGGAATAGGTCCTCTTCTGCACAATAAGGATTCCAAATTTCTCTAAGAGCTCTTCCCAACTGATCAGGTGCTCCTGGGTAATAATGTCCTTCAGTGTATAGATCCCCTTCTCTACCCATTTCTTTGTTGAGCATCCTTGCACTTTGGATAGAGGTTTGTCCTTATATGTGAGGTTCCACCATATGGATTTATTGCCACCAATCCTATTGTCCACCACCAGTCTCTTGCCCCCAACAATGTGCTTCTTGATCACTTTCCAACACTTCCAGATCGACTGGAAAACTACACAACCTCACACTTTAAAGTCCAAATCTAAGGATATGATATCACTGATATGGATCCCTTTCCATCCCTTAGTCTATACTGGTTGTGCTCTGCTAATGTTATTCCTTACTATACCTTCCATGGTTCCTCTCCTTGTGTGGCTTTACTAATTCATTTAGCAGCTAAGGCAATCCCTTGTATCCTAAGATCTTTGAGACCCAAACCACCAATCTCATTTTTCTTAGTGCACAACTCCCAACTAACTCCATGACCCTTCCTTGACCCCTTTCCATCTGACCACAAGAAATCCCTTATCATTTTCTAAATGGAATTAACCTGTTGTAGATTGAAGTCCGAGTTGAGGAATAATAGATATTATATGATGATAGAATTTTCTAACAGACTTGGAATCTACCAGCCAAAGAGAGGTACTGATTATTCCATTTATTAAGCTTTGTTTCAATCTTAGCTTTAATCCAATCCCACATATTGCAAAGGTTTGGGCTAACAAAAAATGGTATCCCCATATATCTGACAATGTGATTTGGACCTCTCCAAATGATAGAGTACTTATGACTCCGTGTAGGTGGGGTTTCATCCCATCCTAACATAATTGATTTAGTGAGATATATCTTACTTCCTGAGGCTGCACAGGATAGATCAAGTTTCTTCATAAGATTCCCAAAGTTTTCTTCAAATAATTGAAATAAGATTGAGGTATCATCAACAAACTGGACATTATATATTTCTTCCTTTTTAGGGAGTAGGATGTCACTGACTCTAGGATACATGGAGTAGTCTCTTAAGAGGTAATGTAGAGAATCAACAACAATGTCAAAAAGAGCAGGGGCAAGAGGAAATCATTATCTGATAGATCTTGAGAGTTCAAACTGCATTGACCTGGATCCATTAACTTCTACACAGGCTTGAGAACCTCCCATCAGGGCGGAGACCATCCTATAGAAGTGAGCTAGGAAACCAAGGACATCAAGCATCATGTAGATAAACTTCCATTCTATTCTATCATATGTTTTTTCATAGTCTATAAGAAACATGCCAGCCTATTGACCTGATTGCTTAGCCCAGTCCATAGTCTCCCATCATGTCACTAAATTTTCCAATATGTGTCTACCTTTTACAAATCTTTTTTGTGGGCTATTGATTACATAAGGTATAATGTTTTCAAGCCTAAGAGCAAGAGTCTTAGCAAGAATCTTATAGGATACATTGAGTACGGTGATGGGTCTCCAATTTTTTATGAGTGTTATGTCTCCTTCTTTGGGGATGAGTTTAATGAGTCCAAAATTGATCTCTAGTTCAAGAGATCCTCTTTCAATAGCCTCTTGATATTTACTCAACAACACTCCACTAATCCATTCCTGGTTATTCTTATAAAACTCAATCGGAATACCATCAGTTCCATGGGCCTTCTCATTGGCTAACTTGGATATAGCATAATTGATCTCTGAAAGTAATATTCTTTTATTCATCCTGGAAGCATCTTCTTCTGATAGTATTTTTGGTATGGTTTTTTTGACCATCTCCCTTGCAACTTCCATATACCTCCCATTGTCCTCTGTAGTAAACAAGGTATTGTAGAAATAGGTAAATGCACTCAGAATGTCTTCTTTATTGTTGAGAAATACATCATTATCTTTGATGCTATCAATTTTATCCCTAGCTTCCTTTTTTTTACGCACTTGATAAAATAATTTAGTTCCCTTGTCTCCTAGCTTCAGCCAATTAAGCCTAGATCTAACTCCAACCCCTTGTACCTTCTAATGTTGGAGCTTCCTGAGGGTGTCCCTAGAATGCACCGGGGAGTTTAGGGCTACCATATCACTGGGGGAATCTTGCAATTCTTTTTTTTCTATACAAAGTTTTTGATGAAGATAACTTTCTTCCTTTCTAGAGTCTTTGGCTCTCTTTTTCTCCACAATTTGGAATAGATTCTTCCATGATTTTACTTTTTGGTTCCATTTAATAGTCTCTTCCTCATGATTGACAATATTCTCATTAAACCAACTGATCACTTTTGTTGCTGCCAGGATATCTTCATCTTTTAACAAATGGTAGTTAAGAGCAAATCCTTCCTTCTTAATATTATTGGGAAGTGGGGAATTATCAGTAGAAAAACTAGCAACTATGGGGTGATGATCTAATAAGGAGAAGGGAATGCCTTTAACAGTCTCCCCATTATCATCCCCAAGGCATTTAAAGTGACCTCTATTGAAATATAGTCGATCTAATCTTGAGAAAATCCTCTTATTCCCCTTCTATAAATTTGACCAAGAAAACCATATCCTTTTTTATTCTTATTTTTTATTGGCCAGTGGGTCACAAAGATTCAATTTACAAAGCACTATGTTCCAGAAGAATCTCTCCTCACCTTTCCATTCAAATTTCAAACCTCCACTTTTTTCCTGTGGTCTTTCCACCATATTAAAATCACCAGCAACCACCCGGGGATATCATCTAGACCACACATCCATTCCCATAACTTGATTATGTCTAAGTGTTCATTGGGGGCGTAGACTGAGCAAAGCCCTACCTCTTTGTCTTGTACTCTGAATATAAACTAGAGTTCTCTATTACAGGGAGATATCCCCTAATCCTTAATCAAATTCCTCCATTTTGGGCCTATTAGAATGGAAGTCCCACCTTTTCCTTTATTGTGGTTTGAAGAAAATGAGTCAGCACCTTTCCAAATACATTTGAGAGTAATGTCTAAAGAGAACCCTACTGCTTTGGTTTCTTGTAATAACAAAATATCAATATCTTGAAACATCCTTAGGAATCTCTTAATAATGTATTTCCTATCATGAGACCCAAGACCTCTCACATTTCAAGAGACACGTTTAAGAATCATATAAAACTCCTAGTTGCCAGTATCCATTGGGGATTGGAACCCATTGAAGTAATTTGGGAGAGTACATATCTGCATCTTAGCTAGTTCACTATTGCTATTGGTAAGTGGGGGTCTTCCTCTTATTTGGGCCCTCAACTTCAACCTTAGATTCCTTGTCTTCCATGCTACCAAATTTCTTCTTTTGTTTGATCCTTTTGTTGTACACAAATTTGAAGATGAAAGGTTTATCAATCTCATCATCTCTTGTCTGATCTATCCCCAAATCTGACAACCTTTCTTTATGCCCTACTCCCATAGATGTAGGCATCTTTGTATCCCTTTCCTCAACAGTCCTCTGGGGTCCAATGACAACATACCTAATTACTTTATTCAAGTGTTTTGGCATCCATGAACTGGGGGGAGGCATAGGTGGAGGGGAAGGGATAATGGCTAGGGAGTAATTATGAAGGTTACTCTCCTTGATACCTTGATTTGCAACTTCAAAATTAACTTTCTCCAAAGAAGGAACAATCTTACCAATACAACTGATGTCCTCCCCTGCAACAAAACATGAGGTGGCCTCAGGCAGTGGGGTATCTTCAACTGAGAGTTTATTGGGCACCAAAGGATGGTGGGGGATAGGGATACCTAGCAAGCCCTCATCAATGGGAGAAGGAATAGGTATAGAATCATGAACCTCACTAGAAATTTTATCTCTGATTTTGAACTTGTCAATTGCCAACTATTGAGAATTTTTAGTTCTTTGTTTAGGTTTAGGGTTATTAAGGCCAAGGGTTTGGGGTGTCGACTTAGGGAGGTTACCAAGGAATGAGAGGTAAGAGACGGAACTAGGGTGATGTTTAAGATGGGTGAAGTTGGTCTTCAGGGCATCAAGGGTGGCTTTGAGTTTCTCAGCATCCTGCACCTTAAGTGTTTTCTCTTTGTGAATATGGGTATCCATAACAGATCTTTTGTCTGAGTGCGGGGGTTCAAATGGGGGATGAAAATTATATTTTTTTTATTCATAATAGTGCAATCCTTTCTCTTATGTCCTTCTTTGTGACATAGGTAACAACTATTTATCCTCCCAGAAATATGATAGCATAGGAAATTGGGTGATCTTTAAAATCAAAGCAAATGCTCTCTGGGAGATCAAAACTCAGGTTTATGGAAACCAGAACTTGAGTATTTGTGTTAGGAATGAGGGTATTTGATTTATCTATTTTTAGTACTTTCCCCATGGGTTCCAGGGCTTGAGGAATTAAGTTCCAAAGAAAGGGAGGCAGGTTCTGAATCGTGAGCCATCTAGGGCTGGACAGTGCAAGAACTTCATTGTGCACCGCATCCAACGACCAAGGAATTGCTCTAAACTCTGAGGATCCTACCCTCCAGAATTGTTTATCATATACTTTTTTTGTGTATTAGGGTTACAAAAGAAAACTAAGAATATACCCTTTTGGATCATACGGAAACAAGAGAAGTGAAATCCAAGTTTGCTTTCCCAAATTTTATGGGTCCAATCATTAATAAAATTTCTCAAAGGTAAATTGGAGATCTCAAGAGCAACAAAGAAAATAGAAGTATTTATAAGCCTACCAAATTCCTGTTCTATTGCAAGACACATCTGTGGATTAGGATGAACGAAGAGGTTTGTGGCAGAGGGAACCTTACCTCCGGGTCGTTCGCATTCTGGTCTGCAGGGAAAACCTTCATTTGGAGGAGAGTATTTGAGAAACTTGGCACCGACTGGAGCAAACACTTCTCCTTCAACTGCCTGCTTTAACAACTTTGTTCCATGGCTATTAATCATTGCTGCACCTTGACCCTTCCTTCCCCCTCCTCCTTCAAATCCTGGGGTAGAATAATGGGCAGAAAATAGTATGTGCGGGGAGACCAGAAGGCCTTTGTTTCACGGAAGTCCTTCTGGAGAGATTAGGGTTAGGTTGCAGCGAAGTTCTCTTTTCAAAAATATATTTTACACGAAAAATTCAAAGATAATACCCAAATACAATATTTCAATTACATATATACAAATTAATTATCATATAAGAATTTCTCATCCCAAACAAAACAAAATAATAATCTCAAAATTTTATTTTATATGATACTAAGATAAAAACTTTATTTTAAATGTATTTTTTCATTTAAAGGTATCGTTTTACAATGTTTCAAGTATACTGTATTAAATAAATATATACTAATCAATCAAAATACATGGTCTTGTATTTAATAGACAATGTTTTCTAATAGTTTCATAACTTCTTATTCTACTTTCACACCTTTACATGTTCGGATATTAATCACATTTACTTCTCTAAAGAAAAATATATTTAGTCTTTGCTTCTCTAAAGTTATTTATATTTCATTCCTTTCTATTAATTAATCTTTCAATATATTTAACAATATTAATACCGAAAAAATAACTACTACTATCTTACAAATATATGAATTTTATAAATATATCAATGGGTAACCATGTAAAGTACAAATACAATATTTAAAGTACATATATACAAATTAATCATCTTATAAGAATTTCTCATCCCAAAAAAAAAAAAATAATAATGTCAAAAATTCATTACACCAAAGGCATTCCCAATATGAGAAGGAGGAGCTGTATTTTAAAATTAACAGTACATAATTGGTTTGAACAAATGACTACCATTAGAATGATCCTGGCCATTCATCATTTCAAGGCCACCGCAATTGTATTTTACGTAGACACAAACATGGAAAGGATAGAGGGGTCAATGTCAGTATACGACATGTAGCCAACATGAAAATGCCCAAGTAAACTCTCTCTGCGTCATATATTAACTATCACATTATGTGTTGTAATCATCGTGAGGAAGAAGATTATCTTGATCCCAATGCAGGAAAAGGAGCTGGGTTTGCAGGGAATGAACCGAATTCACAGTGTAATGAAAACCAACAACTGTCAACATCGTTCGAGAAAATTTGTGCCAAATGACAATTTCCTTTATGGAAAGAAAGGGCAGATTTAGCCAGGACTAGATTAATTTTAATGTTGATGTTAATATTATTTGATTGTCATGCACGCCTTCTAATCATTGTAAACCAAGACGATCAAATACATCAATAATTAAAATTAATCACAAGCACACTTGAATGACCTCATTAGAAAACTAATAGCTACTTTAACTTGATAAAATATTTGCAGAATCCAGATCTTAGTGAAAAATTCACTCGGTTAGTACTCATAAAATTCAGATCATAAGACTAGAGTAATGCATTGTCTGTAAACAGAACCAGAACCCACAATTTTTTTTGTTGCAGATCGTGGCCTTCAAGTTTGTGACTATAATTAGAGTTTTACCGAGGGCAATAGAAGTTGCATATCAGATGGAAGTCTTGTCTTCATAGACTTTCTACTGCTAATGATCTCCAGAAAGAGCACTTCATAGTTGTACACATCGACTTCTCATATTCTGGACTACATATTCTGGAGCAGTGTAACCATGGACTGCATATTCTGGAGTAGTATAACCCGTGCAATACATGGGATCAAAATTGAATAATTTGATGATTATTAGATCTAAATTATTGGGAAAATAGGGCTCATAAAGAACTAAATTTTGGGCTAGAATTTGTCATCTAGCAGAATATTGGCAGGTTAATGTCTCTGTGCATAATGCGTACATGAGAATGCTCATGGAGGTAAGCCAAACCTCTTGTTGTCCCAATATGGTATTAAATCATGCTTCCCAACTTAGGCAAGTTCTTCCTTTACCTTCCATATCAAGTGAATTCGGTGTTGATAACTCCACATCCTCCTAGATTGGAATGCCCACAATAGAAGAGTAAACACAATTTTGAGATGTACTCATGTTGAATTTCATAACAACACCATTACTTTTTTAATTCTAATGCATGCGAACGACCAACATAAAGACCTCAAACATTGAATTGAAGGTAATTAGGAAGGTTCAGGAACCACACTAACAAATATTACAATTGCAGAGGCAAATAATACACAGGTGGCATAATGCATTGGACGATGTATATCATGAAAGACATGTGGATAACTATTGTGGACGCATGGAGAATGGATGCCCACAATCATGTCATAACTATCAATGAATGCATCATATTCTTTTTCTAATATTTATAATTGTCAAACCCTAAATATTTATAGTTAAACTAAGGCTTAAGTTATTAGGGCGAGGCATATTTAATTTAGGCATATTCACAAGACATAGTTAGTTGACATTAAAATTATAAGCATAAAAATATTTTTGTTAGTTGAATTAAAATTATAAGCATAAAAATATTTTTTGTTCATTGACATTAAAATTATAATCATACAAATATTTAAGTAGTAATAATAAAAAGAAGATTACGTTTGTACCAGCATAGCATCAGGTAAAAATGATTATATTTATATACAAATATAATAAAAATATTCACCTTCATAGTATTTATATAGAGTTACAATATGAATAGATGCATGGGTATGAGGGATAAGGATAATTAGAAACACATATAATTATCAGTGAAGTAATATTTTCAAGATATATGATTACATTATTTTTAATATTAATATTAATAGTAACAAAAAAATTACTAAAGTTAATTTTTGAAAATATCACTTTGCTCTAAAAGTTTGAATGACTATGATCTTAGCATCTTAGTAAATATGAATAAAGAAATAGAAAAAATATAGACCTTATGGCACGACATGTTGTCAATTAGTGCCAAAACATTTAGTCACTTATATGAATACAGTGTTGACCGAGCCAACAGCTTGAAGTGTAAGTCGTGCAGTTGCAGTGTCGACTGAGTAGTTAGTTCATAACAGTATCACCTGAGTCGCCAGTGTTACCCGAGTTACCATCTCCGAGTGATCAACGTGACCCGAGTGCCAGAGTTGCCAACTCACTGTGTCGCCCGAGTGTCAGTATATATGGATTACTGGACCCGAGTATCAGCATTGGGCCAACTTAGCACATATTATTTGATACTAATTAAATATGTTAAGTAGCTGACTTGTAGAGGTAATTGATTTGGATAAATATATATAAGGTACTTTGTTTAACCAAATGAAGTGCAGTAGCAATATCAGAAGTAAGAGTGTGGATATGTGAATATGAAGTGATAGATTGATTAGAAGGCTACAATAGTATAAAGGAACAACAAAGACTTGTCTATCACATTTAGGTGATCAGTATTATTTCAAAGATCTTATTCAACAAATTAGATTTTCATAGGAGATCATTCACTGGTTCATCCTAACAGGTGTATCAGCAAAATCCTTTAACAGGGTAGACTTAACAGTCCTTATCAAATCTCCTAACAGAGTGCATACTTTATTGTATTGTATAAATCCTTTCACAAGGTGGACTTAACAGTCCTTATTTCTCCTAACTGGGTAGGCCATCAGAAGTGTGTTGGGATTAATGGGAAGTAGTATTGAGAGGGGAGGGGTGAATCAGTACCTCTAAAATTTTTAACACTTTTCACCTTTCATCATTAGTAAACAATCTTTATTGTATTACCGACCATAACTGATGTTCTTTCTTATGCATGTAGTATTAATTCATAAACTTAATTGTATGCAACATTCATAGAAACATTCATGAAAGTAATAGACACATAACACAAGATATGATATTGCAGAAAACTCCTGTTAGGAAGTAAAAACTGCGGTGAGGATGGCACCCACAAAACTTCACTATCTGCATAATGGAAGGGAGCCTTTAAAGGCTTACAATTGATCACTTCTGATGATCTACCATGTTAGGAGTATTAAAGTGGAGAACTATTAAGATCTACTCTGTTAAGATCTTTTAACAACACTAATGAAGTGTGCATTCAGTTAAGAGATTTGCAATAGGACTGTTAAGTCCACCCTCTTTGAAAGGATTTCTTAAGTGTACTACACTTGTTACAATGAGTACAATATATTTGACCTAACTGTATGCAATCTATAATTGTTGATTATATATCCATTAAAGCTCCATAGAATATGAATATCACCTATAGTGATTGATTAATACCTTTTCCCGCTCATCGGTAGTCTGTGTTCTATTATTGAAACTGAATTGATCCTTTTTTGTCCTTCTATAATTCTTGTTAGGGTTTGACAGAACCAGAACAATATAAGAATAAACAGTTATACACAGAAATAATAGAAGAAAGAAACTAAACACAGATAACACACAGATTTAACGTGGTTCACCCAAAACCTGGGCTACATCCACCTACATAGCCATCCAACCTTTCTTATTATCCAGCAAAAACATACACCACAATACAATGCATTATACATCTCAAACGCTTATAACATGTGTTTTAGGGCAACCTCTAAAATCGACCATTTTAGGGTTTTACAATGTCGGTCTTCTTTTTCCCGAAAAAGCAAATCTCTTTCCCGAAAAAGCTACCAGACATGGGGCTACAATATCAACATCTACTACATGATCAGTCACCAAAATATCAACAATCTCCCACTTGGAGACTGATCAGGCTCCACACCAATTAATCTCCCACTTGGAGACTGGAACCAGACGACAAAGTAGTAGA
>MU224425.1:3219551-3234942 GCA_018584345.1 Thuja plicata
CTTGCGAGCACAAGTTTAGATCTTCCTTGGGTGTTCCTACTAGTGTGTGGATCTGGGCTAGCTAGGGTTTCATTTGGATCTTGCGAGATCTTATAGAGTTTCTATTGTAATTGCATTGTATTTGGCCGTAACTCGGAAGGCCTTACAGTCGAGCATGTTGGATGAAAATATAATGATTCTATTATGAGTATTTGCATTGTGTGGATATAAATCTCTGTGTTATTATTTATATTCCATTGTGTGGTTATTGGTTGGGGGCTAGGAAATCTCCATTAGGGATCCTCCTGCCTTGACCTTCATCAGTCAGGAAGACTCTCACATAACATTCTCAGTGTTGACAGGATGCTCGGGATAACTATTAAGATTTTTGCTTTCACCGACGAATATCGGTGTTGTGTCAAGACAACTTTATAAATTTGCTTCCTTACTAACGGGTGTCGGGTTACATTAGCAACTTATCCATTTTATGTGTTGATGATAATTATCGGTAAGTGTTAGACAGCTCATCCTTTGTGTTCACAGATGATTTTCGGTATGTGTTTACCGATGCAGTTGTTTTCTTAGAATTGCAACAAGTAACATAATATGCATCTTTATTCATGCAAATTTTGACTATCTATCAATTTGTATAATGGAACTGATGCAAAATATGACTTTGTGTAGTGCAGTTCCATACTTACTTGTTCAGCTTAAGTGGGGGTTGTGATGTCACCAGATCCATTGGATGGGGTGTCACCATTTGCATTGCTTGGTCCAGCTTCATCATTTCTTGAATCTTTTCTCCACATTTTGTCTCTAGCCCTCTGAATATCTTCAATGGTGTTTCCATTGGGATATATGCTTGTCTTTGTCATTTGGTCTCTGCAATCTTTCTTGGGATTACCAAATTTATTACAGTGTAAGCATGCCATTCCGGGGTTTGTCCATCCTCTAGACTTTTTGGTCCATGCTCTCATGCAGTTTGCAGCAATGTGACCATATCTACCACATGTTGTACAATTTGTCCATGTACTGTAGTCCCATACATATTGATTACCGATTCTTTTTGGTTGATAGGGAGTTTCTTGACCTTTAGGATTCCATGCTTGCATGTTCTTTTTCCAGCATTCAAGGCTTGTGTGCCCATTCATTTTGCATGTAGGACAGTATTTTTCCATGTAGGTTTCCTTCTTTGGTTGATACATCTTAGACTTACATTCACATGCTTTATGTCCCTTTTTGTTACATTTATAACACAATCCTATGAATGAAGATGTAGATTTAGGAATACCTTTCATTTTGCCTCTGCATACATTTGATGTGTGGCCTTTCTTTCCATAGTGTTTGCATGTAAGCTTTCTTGGTCTTGGATTTTCATAGAAATTCTTTGGATTGGCTTGATTTGATGATTCTCCATTTTCAGTAAAGCCTAGACCGTTGTTGTTGTTGACTCTTCATTGTCCTTCAAGAAAATCATCCATTCTTTTATTGCTTTCTTCAGCCTTTCTGATAATTTCATTATGTTGTTGCTAAACTCTAACCTCATGCTTTAATTTTTCATTTTCTTCTCTTAGTTCACCGATAGCCTGTACTCTTTCAATGAGTTATATGTTCATTTTGTTTGCTTCTTGACTCATAAGAATAATCTGATTTGTAATCTCATGGTGATGCTCAACATGTCTTTGAATTTCTAACTCCTTTTCTTGTAGCTTCTGTGTAATCTTCCTCCTGTCATCAATAGCTAGTGATCTTTCTGTTTCAGCTTGTCTAGCAGAACTCATCACATCAATCATTCTCACCATCTGGGTCTCTTGACCGATTTGCAGCATCTTTATTCGCTCTGTCAGATGTTGATTGATTCCTTTAGATTTGTGATGTTTTCTTCTGATGAATCTGATGCTTTACTTGTATTCGATCCTGAAGACTCAAAGAAATCTGGAATATCTTCTTCTTGATAATATTTTTCATTGCTCCAAGTTGCCATACCTTTTCTCTCATCCAAAAGCTCTCTCATCTTGATTCTCACTTCTTTATACTATTCATAGAACATATGAATTTCAAGATTTTTATTCTCAATATTTTTATCAAGTTTGTACTTCTCCATTGTATGATCTTTTCTCTTAAGCCTTTAAGCTTTCCAAGAAGAGACTTATCTCTAATACCAATTGTTGGGATTAATGGGAAATAGTACTGAGAGGGGAGGGGTGAATCAGTACTTCTAAAACTTTTAACACTTTTCACCTTTCATCATTAGTAAACAATATTTATTGTATTACCGACCATATCTGATTTTCTTTCTTATGCATGTAGTATTAATTCATAAACTTAATTGTATGCAATATTCATAGAAACATTCATGAAAGTAATAGACACATAACACAAGATATGATATCGCATAAAACTCCTGTTAGGAAGTAAAACCTGCGGTGGGGATGTCACCCACAAAAATTCACTATCTGCACAATGGAAGGGAGTCGATAAAGGCTTACAATTGATAACTTCTGGTGATCTACCCTGTTAGGAGTATTAAAGTGGAGACCTGTTAAGATCTACTTTGTTAAGAGATTTTAACAACACTAATGAAGTGTGCACTCGGTTAAGAGATTTACAATAGGACTGTTAAGTCCACCTTCCTTTAAAGGATTTCTTAAGTGTACTAAACTTGTTAGAATGAGTACAATATGTTTGACCCGACAGTATGCAATCTATAATTGTTGATCACATATCCATTAAATCTCCATAGAATATGAATATCACCTATAGTGATTGATTAATACATTTTCCTTCTCGTTGGTAGCCTGTGTTTTGTTCTTGAAACTGAATTGATCCTTTTCTGTCCTTCTGCATGAATTCTCTTATATGATCCTTAGATGCTCTCAGTGGCTGCAATCATCATTGAACAACATGTTCACAATAGATTGAGCATCTATTTATACAAGTATTTGACCTATTCTAGAATCACACATTACAATGTTAACTCTTGATCCAAGGTATACAACTTGACCTTAATCTTTTAGCTTGCATGTTTTAAAATAGTTAAACTGATTAAAACAATAATAATTACATTGCTTCCTCCACACATAATGGATTTAAAACAAATCAAGAAGCTAAATATAAAACTTTAGTGATTTATCTGACGTGGAAAGTCAGATCCACTTTTTGCGAGATGCAACTGACTGTCAGTTCTTTGATCGTCGGGTTGAACTGAAATTCTGTTAGTGTTCCTTCATTGAACTGATTGTCAAGTTCCCTTTATCTATTGGGTTACACTCTTTAATTACTTGTCGGGTTGCACTGTTGGTTACTCGTCGGGTTCCTTTGTCCTTTTTGTCATCGGCTAACACTGAATAGTGTTTGTCGGGATGCTTTTTACTTGGCAGTATCGGATAACCTTGGCATCGATAAAGTGTTGTGCCCTGTCTATCGGTGTAGTATAAACCGATGGTGTAGATCATGTTTTTCCTTGCATATAATAATGGAAAAATATAATGTCTTTAAAGTGGTCAATCGTAAGCCTTAACCGGCCAGATTTATTACTGCAGTACTAAATCTTGTGGGTACTATCCCCACCCGAGTTTTACTTTCTATTTGGAATGTTTCTGGGTAACCAAATATTGTGTCAAGTGTTATGAATGTTTAATGCTTTTCTATTCCATGCATGCAATCATATTAGAAACTCTAATAAAGGTTCAAAGTGAATAAGTTTTATTGGTTCTTGATTCACCCCCCCCTCCTCTCAGTCACCTAGCCTCAATATATTTCCAACTATTGGTATCAGAGCTGAAGGTTCTCTTATCAAAAGTTTAACATCTTGAGAAAAGATAAGAGGCAATGGAAATATACAGACTGGAGAAATCCATTGAGAATGAAAACATAGATCTACAAGTGGCCATGGATCAAATCAGAAAACTCGAGGAGCAGCTCTCCCATACCCTGAAAAAAAGAAAAGATTTAGCAATACAGATGAATGATAAAAGATACATAGAAGAAAGAATTGAATATTTATGCAAAGAAAGAAGTTCTGAAGAAGTTGATGCAGCCATTGAAGACCTACTTGCAAAGAATATCAATTTACATGAAGAAGTCAGAAATTTAAAAAGAGAACAAGAAATTCATTCTGTAAGAATATGTGAAGTCATGGAACAAAAGAACCAAGAAAAAAATGACAGAGATATGGCACAAGGAGTCAAAAGATTGATAAGTATAAGATTAGAGGAAAAATAAAATGAAATCCATCACTTGTCACTTCAGCAAGCAGATATGACAAATCAACTCAACAGTGCAAATCAAGAAGTTATCAATCTGAGGACTGAAAATGAAAGATTGCAAAAAGATCTTAATACTGAAAAGAAAACCAATGAGAGTATGATGAATTCACAAGTAAGCATGGATCAGTTGATAGAGAAAAATCATGGACAGACTGGATAAGTTTATACTGAACAAGGTGAATCCTCACAACAAGGAGCTCAAAAGAACAAGAAACCTACTTGTAATCATTGTGGTAAGTTAGGGCACACAACAAATAAGTGTTGGAGCAATGGGAATTCAAATTTTAATGGAAAATGATACAGGTGCAACAAACATGGACATAGGGCAAGTGAATGCACTCAGAAACCTAAGTTTGAAGGAAAATGTTTCAATTGTAACAAACAAGGTCATAAGTCTTCCGAGTGTAGAACTAAGAAATGGAACCCTGTTGAACAACTAGCTAAAGAAATTTTTGGTTAGGATTACAACACATGGAGAATATGTTGTCATTGTGGTGAATATGGGCATATTGGTGCAAATTGTGCAAAGACTCACCTCAGAAAGAGGAATCCTACTAAGAGATGTTATGTGTGTAAACAACTCGGTCATCTAAGCAAGAATTGTATGAAGAGAGAAAAAGTGGATACTGGTTTTGAGAAAGGAAAAGCAAAAGTTTTCAAAATCAGAACTCAGATGAGTCAGCAGTGGGTAAGGAAGTCTTCTGAGAATTCAAAACAAAACAATGAAGGATCAAATGGCACCCAAAATAGTGAGCTGGCTGGATCCACCATCTCCGAATAAAGATGCAAGGAGATAACTGGAACTGTGCATACAAGCCATTATACATCAGTTCATGATATGCTAGCAAGTCCAATTATGCATATTGATGCACTAGGACACATTATGGTTCTAACCAAGTCAGGAACTCTATTACAACCAAGTTACTCAAGCTTAACCGAGTTAAGTCAGGTTCTATGGTTTCAAAAGATGCAAAGATTAGTTTTCGCCGAGTTCTGAGCAAGTCTGGGAGAACTACCTAGGTGATGATAGCTACTATGTATGAAGCATTTAATATGATGAAATTTCTCATAAATGGTGAAATCAAAGGGTTATTGTTTAAAATTTATAGAGTGATTAAGAGCTTATAGTGATCTCAGAGAAAATTTTGTGTTTGCAGTGAATTTTTATCAATCCTCCGAGCATTATGGCGTCTTCATACAGTAGTAAGGTTAAGAAGGGATCTGAGATGTTAGCGAGGAATGTTTTCTGTGAACCACCAAAGTTTAAGCTTCATCCAACGATTGCAAAGGAGACAAATATGATGGGAGCCCATTCCCAAATTCCTCCTAAGGTACTGTTGATTCACGACATCTGAGATTTCTATCATTGCATCATTCAATAACTAGGCACATTGGAGATGAATCAAGCATATGAGAAACTTTTTGTGGAAAAAAATCTAAATTCGGAACACAAACACCTCGAATTCAAGGGTTTAATTCATATCATGCATATACCAAAGAAATTTCAGATAAAGTGGATTAGGTTTATTCTGATTCATGTTCACAACATGCATCTCTGGTTGGAGCAACCAGTGAAGATCACTAAGTTGATGGTACATCGAGTGACATGGTACCCAATGCTTGACAAACCTAAAGCTACCAAAACCCTACCTCGAGATGACCTAGCCAAGAAGACTCTTTTCGAGTGGGATGGAAGATGCATGAAGTTGAATGGAGTCAGTAACATGGAACTAAAGTTTGGAATTCATGTAATTGCACACAAGATATATAGTTCAAGCTGACCAAACAGTGTACCATGTAAGGCTGTGGACTTGGAATACAAAGTGGTCAAGAACAATCTGTCATTCAACCTTGTCGAGTTGCAGCTCATCCAACTGAGAAAAAACATGGAGAGAATCCAGGCATCCAAGACCAATCTGTGTAAGTTTGGTTCACTTTTGTTCTGCATATTCTTTTATGTTTAGAAGTTTTTCCCTTCAAAAGGCATAGTTGTATGGAAAAGGGATAGACCTATAGTATATCAGATAAATGAATTTATAATAGAATTGGGAGATAACTTTGAAAGCATCATGGATGCTTACTTTGAAAGTTTTCAGAGAGAAAATATAGAATAGATACAAAATTCCAAAACAATTGGTATAGGACTATAAGGATGATATTTTCTTTCTAGTTGACTATGACAAAGTATACATTCAAGCAGTCAAGCCTAGGGTTGCATGGGTGAAACCTCTTGCATATGAGGTTAACATTGATGAGACAAGAGACATTATTGAAGCTCTTGTAAATGAACATGTTGACCCTAAAGCACCATATTATGGTACTTATGAAGAAGCCAAGGGCATAATATCATTGGAGATTGAGATTCCTAAAATCTTGAAGGGAGGAAGGAAGAGATTAGAGAAGTTTGGAAAGAAATATGGCAAATCATCTTACTCTCCTCCTTCAATCACTGAAAGCAAAGGAGATGACATAAAAATAGAAGAAAATGAACCTGGGAAAGAAGAGGAAGAGGTAGAAGCTGAGCCTCCTAAGAAGAAGAAGCTAGCCCCCAAGAAAGCACCAAAGAGCTCTACCCTTGTATTCACTATAAGCAAACCCAGAATATCTAGAATAAAATTGGCAATGCCTAAAGAAGATGAAGAAGAAGACACAGTCACATTCAAGAATCCCCCACCTACCTCTGAGTAGAAGATTGAAGAATTGAAATGAGGTAGTGGTATGGGATCTCTCAAATCATTGAAGTATGGTTCCAGAACCAAGGATGAGAAGAAGATGATTGAGGATGCATTAGTAGAGAAGATGGAAAGATGGAAGTATGATCCATCTGAATTGAAAAGCCATATGACTGAAGACCTTCTCAAGGCAATCACCATTCACTGGAACAATGCACTTCAGATTGAAAAGGACACCAGGAAACAAACCTTGAAGCAAGTCATGCCTACTATGAATGATAAAGAGGTAAAAGATGCTATGACTAAGTATGAGAGTAATCACACTCCAAGGTTTGGGACTTTTCAAATTTTGAGAAAGAAAATAGAGGATGTTGTGCAGTCCAATACAAAGATATGGAAGACATTTTTTGTTGACAATGGAGAAGATAAGATAGAGAAACAGAGTACAGAACCTCATGTACAGGATAAATATGAAGAGTTACCTGAGGTTCAGACCATTGAAGAATCTAATGCTGAATAGATAGCAGTAGAAGTGATGGCATCCCTGCCCCAATCACCTATTCAGAAAATCTTATCTCCGAGAAAAGAAAAAGTCACAGAGTCTACATCAGGACTAGTAAGAACCGAGCATCAGGCTCTACCTACTCCTGGGCCTATCCAGACTGAGTCACAAAAGGACACTGTGAATGTTTCTACAGTTAGCACTGATTCTGCAGTTGGTGCATTAAAAGTTAATGACTTACTCCAACTGAACACTGAGGACAAGGATGAGGTTGGAAAAGGTAAGGAAATCGTTCCTTCACCTAATCCCAAGGTCAAGGGTAAATAAAAAGGAAACAATAATTGATGATGTTGACCTTGAGGAAGATATTTTGATTCCAAATTGGGATCTTTCCAACCTGACAGCCGAGTAGATGGACATCCTTGGGGAGATATGGAAGAAAATAGAAAAACAACAGAAGCTTTGAGCAGAGAAGAAAAGAAACAGAGTTCTACAGGACATCAAAGGTACTTTCCTAGATTCACTAGAGATTGAATTCAATGAGGATGATTCCATAATGGACCAACTTGTTGACATAGTTCACAAGTTTAATCATGATCTTAGTGGATGGGAGAAATTACTGTAGAAGGTAGAAAGAAAATTTGAAAATAAGGTTCTAGAGAATGTTGCAGGAAAGATTGCAATAGATTAGGTGAAGCTAACCACTATCATTAGCTCTCTAGAAACCGCTATGAATAATGTTGTGGAATTATTTGTAAAGTTGAGTGACACTTCCAACTTTACCATGGAAATAAAGAACAAGCTGACAAAGATTAAGACTGATTTGAAGGCAAGTGCAAGCCAGTTGGCACTTGATCCTAGTTCAAGCTCAACACATTTTGTAAAGACCAAGTATCTGACTGATCTACGGGCAAAGTTACTAAGGGAAGCAGAAAGAACAAGGGAATCCCTAACATCTTTACAGAGCCAACTCCTTCCTCATATGGATGTCATGCAGAAACATATTTCTCATGCAAAGACACTCATCCATCATAACATCTTTTCAGTTGCAAAGCTTATGATGGAGTTGTCTACAAAAACTCAGATTGAGTTGCACATCCTAAAGATGTTGCAAGACAATTGGGACAAGACTTTGTCTCAAATTTTGAAGGTACATTGTGATTTCCTCTCCTATTTTGGAATTACCTTGTAGATATACTTTTTGACATTTGTGTCAAAAACAAAGGGGGAAGTTAGAAATTGTATACAAGGGAGAAAGATAGAAATTGTATATATATATATATATATATATATATATATATATATATATATATGAGGAAATACATGTACAAAGAAGAAGAGGTATATATAGCAGATTTACAAAAAGAGTTTTGAAAAATAAAAAATAGAGTCAGTTGTAACCGAGTTGCAGAGCAGTAGTCAAACCCGAGCAAGTACCCAAGCACATGGTAAGGGGGAGTTTTGACTTGGTAGTTTGATCAGAGTTTTTGGATATGATAAGTGTTTTTGTCACTAATGCCAAAGGGGGAGATTGTAGACCTTATGGCAAGACATGTTGTCAATTAGTGCCAAAACACTTAGTCACTATATGAATACAGTGTTGACTGAGCCAGCAGCTTGAAGTGTAACCCGAGTAGTTGGAGTGTCGACTGAGCAGTCAGTTCAGAATAGTATATCCCCAGTCACCAATGTTACTCGAGTTACCATGTTTGAGTGATCAATCTGACCCGAGTGCCAGAGTTTCCAACTCTCTGTGTCATCCGAGTGTCAGTATATCACCCGAGTGGATTATTGAACCCGAGTATTAGCATTGGGATGACTTAGCACATATTGTTCAATACTAATTAAATATGTTAAGTAGCCAACTTGCAGAGGTAATTGATTTGGATAAATATATATAAGGTACTTTTTTATGCAAATGAAGTGCAATAGCAATAGCATAAGTAAGAGTATGGATATGAAGTGGCAGATTGATTAGAAGTCTACAATAGTATAAAGGAACAACAAAGACTCATCTATCACATTCAGGTGATCAGTATTATTTCAAAGGATCTTATTCAACAAATCAGAGTTGCATAGAAGATCATTCACTGGTTCACCCTAACAGGTGTATCAACAAAATCCTTTAACAGGGTGGACTTAACAGTCCTTATCAAATATCCTAACAGAGTGCATACTTTATTTTAATGTATAAATCCTTTCACAAGGTGGACCTAACAGTCCTTACTACTCCTAACAGGACAGGCCATCAGAAGTGGTCAATTGTAAGCCTTAACCGGCCAAATTTATTACTGCAGTACTAAATCTTGTGGGTACCATCCCCACCCTAGTTTTACTTTCTATTTGGAAGGTTTCTTGGTAACCAAATATTGTGTCAAGTGTTATGAATGTTTAATGCTTTTCTGTTCCATGCATGCAATCAAATTAGATAATCTAAAAAAGGATAAAAGTGAATAAGTTTTATTGGTTCCTGATTCAGCCCCCCCCTCTCAGTCACCTAGCCTCAATATATTTCCAACAATTGGTATCAGAGCTGAAGGTTCTCTTATCTTAGTGTTAGTTTGTTTTTAAGAATATAACGAAATAGAAAAATATATTTATAAATGTTTATATATTCAATGATTTAGCTCATTTCAAAATAATATAAATTTAAACTTTTAAATTACAAAAATATTTATTTCTCCCTCTTTATACCCCATACCTCCTCTACTAATTGACCTTATGCACAACATAAATGTATAAAAAAATATAAAATAAATCCTAATTAACCTTCTACACCTTTTGGGCGCACCCATTGCAATTCCTCTATTCCATGGACAAATATTCACACGGGTCACAATAGAAGTCATGTTATAATAAGTCTGGCCATTGTTGGCCACATAGATGAAAACAGACATCTCCCACACAACAGGAGTCACTAGGTGACTAGTCACAAAGAGTCATATGACCACATAGCCTAACGAATTATGTGTTGCTCCAAAAAATAGGACAAGCCATGGAGGAAATCGGTCATAGATGAGGCCTTAGATAATGGCTATACACTCCCTGGTGTCTTTTAAGATGGAAATTAAGTTGAGTTGTTGTTTTGTGTAGGTAAATTAGGTCTTAATGGCCAAGGAATAAAGGGTAATGTTGTATGAAGCTCTTGGACAACATCTTATTCATATGCACACTACCAAAACTATCCATCTGTTGCTGAAAATTTAGAATATACTATAAATAGTTAGAGATATAGAGAGATGGAGACAGATAGAGAGTGATAGAAAGAGATAGAGAGAGGTAGATAGAGCTAGAGAAATATGGATATAAAAATATAGAAAGATATAGTTAGAGTTAGAAGGATAGAAAGAGCTAGAAAGAGGTAAATAAATTTATAGAGAGGTAAATAGAATTAGATTCACAAACAATATTGTCATTGTTCTATATCTACCCCTCTCTTCTGTATGTAATATTTCCTACATATATTGCACAAAAGTATGGATAGTAGAAACTAAATAGATATGTATATATTCCTATTCCACCAATAGAAACAACTCTGGCATGGGATATTTTTGATGGGAAGTTCCTTGAAATGATAAATGAAACCATGCTGGTAAGTTGGCTACACAACTGGTACTCATTTCAACTGGTACTCATCTGAGGCCACAAAATGTCACTACAACAAATTAATCAACCATTAAGACCCAGGGAAAGCCTAGCAAGGAGCAATTAAGAATGTTTCTCATGCCTTTTGAAATATAAGAGTAAAAGAGCACTTCAAACCAATAAAAGATTCTGAGTGAACCCTCACACTTTGAACATATTATGTTGTCAGTCAATGAGAAAGGGGTATAATTTGTAGGGAAAGATACAAACCCAGTGCAACAGAGTCCTCTGTAACCATGGATGACAATATTAGGGATGTCAGTTTGCACGGGAAAAGTAAGGTTTTGATATTTGGAACGATTAGTTTCATGGGTCATTTCAGTGTCATGGCAGGCTTAGAGTCTACTCATCCATCATTTGCTTTTTTTAGACCTTCATCTCTTGAGGATCATGTTGGGGCTGAAGTTGTTGGAAATTTAAGGTCTTCTAGAGTTCATTGCTAGGTAATTTCTATAATTGCTTATTATTAAACTTTTCAAAAGATTTTTCATTTCCTTTCAAAATCTCAAATCTCTTCATGGTGAATAGTGCTTTATAGGTAACCCAGATTACTACAACCCCAAATACAACAAAAGGATGGAGTTTATTCTGAGAAGTGTGGAATTGAAAATATTATTATGTCATGGGGCCATAATGAATACATACACATGGTATGTGTCAATTCTCTAAATTAGCAAAATTTGTCTTTTATGTTAAGATCTCTATCATTATTTCACAACAAAAAAATTCTGGAAAAATAGGTTGGCCAAATGAACAATACTACCTTACCCCCTGCTGCACTCTTTATCATCATATTTCACTCTTTCTACGATAAGAAAGACATTTGGACATTCCTGAGCTGCTGTCAGATATAATTTTTCTTTTACAATTTGATATTGTATTTTGTATAATGTCTCACAAATTGTATAATTTTTGTTACTTATTTCAGCTCTGCATCGTGTTGGGGCTTACACCCATTTCATGAAGGAGGAGGATTACCAAATGCTGGAGTGGCTTAAAATATTCAAGTAAGGAGAACAAATTTGGTTCTTTTCATGGCTTTTTTCAAACAATGTTCATCTTAACATGGAGATATTGACATGTATGATCTATATTTTTATGATTGTCTACATCTATAGAAAATATGATTTGTACAATAAGAGTAAAGTATGAGTTGATGTGGAAGTTGTGAAACCCTACTATCCATCTCTCATTGAAAAGGCACTCTTCCTTTTTCAAGCATTCATAACAACCTCCTCTATGTAGTGTACACAAATTGTATGCATGGTTTAGTAACATGAATTTAGGACTTCTATTTTGTAGTACTTTCCTGCCAAATTGAGATGGTGAATACAAAAATATTTATATCCTACCAGGCTGTGAACATATATGCAACATCACACAACATGAAAAAACCCAAGTTTGAGATTAGGTTTTAGTGAAAGTATTCGCTAGCATGGCAGGTCATTTGTCGTTCATTTTGTTGGAATAATGGAATGGTGTGTACTAAGAGGGGAGGGGTGAATCAATACCTTTAACACTTTTTATCAATTAACCATTAGTTCTCTGTTCTTGCATTACCGACCATTGATGTTTTTTCTATCTTATGCATGTAATATTAAAACATAAACTTAATTGCATGTAAACATTCATGAAATGTAAGTACACATGACACAAGAATTGGTAATGCAAAAAACCCTTGTTAGAAGGTAAAAACTGCGATGGGGATGAAACCCACAAAGCTTCACTATCTGCAAAATAGAAGTTGTCGGTTAAGGCTACAATTGTGATCACTTCTGATGATCTTACCCTGTTAGGAGTAACATTTTAGACTGGTTAGGTCTACTTGGTTAAGATATTTAGCAACAGTGTTAAGTGTGCACTCGGTTAAGATATTTACATAAAGATTGCTAAATCCACCTTCTCAAAGGATTTCTTCTATTTGCTACACTTGTTAGAATGCAGTCAAAAATACTTGTTGACCTGATGATACACAATCCTGAATTGCTGAATACAGATCCTTTAAGTACACAATGTATATGTATCACTTATAGTAATTGATTAATACCTATGTTCTGCTCGGTAGCCTTGAATCTTGTTCTTCTTAACTAATTTCATCTTTTGTTGTCCTTCTGCATGAAACTCTTTATCTGATCCATATATGTCTGCTGCGGCTACAATAATATTTTCCTGATTGATGACTACATCTATTTATACAATATATTGACCTATCTAGGTTTCACGCTTTACAATGAAAACTCTATGATCAAAGGTTTACAACTTGACCTTGATCTCCTAGCTTGCATGTTTACAATCAGTTAGAATGATTAAAATAATTACTTATGCTTTACTTGTCCCTCAAGAAATGGTTTTAAAGATAAACATAAAGCTAAATATAAAACTCAAGTGTTTTATCTTACGTGTAGCTCAGATCCACATTTCTCAGAATTAAAGTTGTCTCTTGATAGATTAGTGCTTGGGTTTCTCTGTAGTCTTTCCTCGGTGATGTCTCTGTAGAAATTCTGATTCTTGGGTTGCTATGTAGACTGTCTGTCAGTTTATTCTGTAAACTGTGCTCTCGGTGTTCACTATAAACTGTCTGTTGGTGAAACTAGTTTCAGTGTTCACTTGCACTTTAACATTTTCGGTGACCTCTATTTTTTGTTGTGTCGGGTTGCACTATAAACCTATCTTTTGGTGATCGTATTACCGACGGTTCAAAAACTTGTTTCCTTTGTATACTAATGACAAAATATTATCCTTTAGGATCATCAATCTCCTCCTTTGGCATTAGTATAAAAAACTGATATGTGCAAAATTGAAGTGTTCAGTATATACACCAAAATGCTTACCTTGTCAATATGACTCCCCCTATGTGCATGCATCGGTGTAGTGTATGTATATGTATGTATATGTTACATTTTCCTTTATACATATAATACTCCCTCTTTTATCATTTCCCCCTTTCACCTTATCATTTCACCTTTCATATTATTTCCCCCCTTATCATATCATTTCCCCCTTTTTTTGAAAATAATGACAAAGGTGTAATTGTGTTGGAGGCAGGGGAATGTAGAACTATAGCTAGTTCATGCTCTTTTTCTTGCTTCGGTGATTGTGTGGGAGGTGTGGTGCCTATTGTTTGCTGCTCGGTATTGACCTGTTGGTTGGTAGTAGACGTCTCCACATCAACCTTGTCTGTATTTGCAAATTTTTGTTCCTCTTCGGTTTCCTTGGCATCACTTTGTTTCTCCTCTCTACTTGCATCTTTCTTCTCATCTTGTGTATCTTGTTGCTTCTCTTGTTCATCACCAGTGTCCATCGATGTGGTTGCATCAGGTTCATATGTCTTCTCCTTTGCCTCTGTAATGATATGTTAATCTCTAAGTTATGTTGATGATTAGTGCCCAACACTTAGTCATTTCATTAGGCAGTTTTAGTTGGCTATTGCTGTGGCCAAGCTAAAACTATGTTAGGCCGAGCAACATTGCCGAGCAGTTTTTTAGTATGCCTAGTTTCATTGCCAAGCCGAGTTACATTGCCAAGCTGAGTAGACAGGGATGTTAAATGTCGAGCTGGACAGTTTTTGTATACTTGTCAGGAATGATACAAACTTCAAGGATAAGTGATTCGGCTGACTTGTATAAGCTTTTTGGGCTGACTTATGTGTGCATTTAATATTCTTATACGGAGTTAATTATGCATTTAATTGTTTTATCTTATGCATTACTCATTGTAACCATTAATTGTAATACTATCATGGTATGGGTATTGGATCTTGATCATTGATCTAGATCTCACTGTCAGATCTATATAGATATATTAGATTGCTTCAAAACCCTATTTTATGTATGTGCAAGAGGCAGAAGAGTAATTGTTGAAGTGACTGCATTTTGAAGTGAAATGCACAGAGGATTATTTTGTTCAGAAAAAGAGATCAAGCAGAGCATAACACAATGAACAACAGAGTAAAGGTATATCAGATTATAAGATCAGAAGAGATACTGAAAAGAGGAGATCTGTCATCAGCATCAGAGTGCATATCGAAGGATCAATACTTGAGACTTTTTAATCATTGTATCAGGTGAAAATCTCTTAACAGAGTGGTTTTAGCAGGCCTTTATTTATCTCTTAAGAGTTTGCTTACTTCATTGTAAGTTTAAATCCTTTAATAGGGTAGATTGTAATGATCTAAAGCTCTTAAATAGGTAGACCTTTCACAGGGTAGATTAAATTTTGTAATCAAACATTGTAACCTTAACAGGTACACTTTATTACTGCAGTAGTGGAGAATTTTGTGGGTGTCATCCCCACCCCAGTTTTACCTATTTGGGTTTCTGGGTTAC
>MU224425.1:3250315-3279132 GCA_018584345.1 Thuja plicata
GGGGGGGGGGGTTGGCAGCACGCATTGTACTCATGGCTTTGAGAGAGTCTCTTGAAGTCATTCTTTGTCTTTTGATTGCTTTTATATCTCTTTTTGGAGAGGAGTTTTTCCCACTGGGTTTTCTCCTTTGTCTTCAGTTTATAGAGATTTCCTTGTATTGGGTACTTGATCAGGCCTTGTTGCCGGGACCCACTTTTCCTACATTCATAGCTGTGCTAGGTTAGCTTACCTCCTGAGCTTCACTTAAGGGGGGGTGTTAGAGTAATTAGTTAGTTTCATTACTCTTTTTTCACTTAAGCTGTCTCTTAGGTGCATATAATTAATATTTTATATTAATTATATTGCGCAACCTAGTTTTTCTATTTAGGGTTTGTTCACCTTTATAGGCTGAACTTTGTAATGTTTTTTTAATAACTTAGGGAACAATATTTTGAATCTTCTTTTGAGCATCCCTGAGTTCTGCTTTTTCATTCTCGTGCTTCTTCTTTGTAACATGTTATTTGCATGCAGGTGTATTCGGGTTCTGTGGATTTGCATTTCTCAAATCCTACACTTCTTAGTGATCTTTCTCCTGTCATCAATAGTTAATGTTCTTTCTTGTTCAACTTGTCTAACATTATTCATAACATCAATCATCCTTACCATCCGTGTCTCTTGACCGATTTGTAGTACCTTTACTTGCTCTGTCAGATGTTGATTAATTTCATTCAAACTTGTAATACTTCCTTCAGATGTGTCTGATGTATTGCTAGATGTAGATCCTGATGACTCAAACAAATCAGGTATCTCTTCTTCATGATAGTTTGTTTCATTGCAGCGAGATGCCATAACTTTTCTTTCATCTAGTAGCTCTCTCATCTTGATTCTTTCTTCTTTGTATTGCTCATAGAAGATCTATATTTGCAACTTCTGATTTTCAATATTCTTGTCAAGCTTATACCTTTCCATTGTATGATCTTTTCTCTCGATTGATTTAAAATTTCCCAAATATGAGATCTAGCTCTGATACCAATTGTTGGAATAATGGAATGGTGTGTACTGAGAGGGGAGGGGTGAATCAATACCTTTAACACTTTTTATCAATTAACCATTAGTACTTTATTCTTGCATTACCAACCATTGATGGTTTTTCTATCTTATGCATGTAATATCAAAACATAAACTTCATTGCATGTAAACATTCATGAAATGTAAGTACACATGACACAAGAATTGGTAACACAGAAAACCCCTGTTAGAAGGTAAAAACTGCGGTGGGGATGAAACCCACAAAGCTTCACTATCTGCAAAATGGAAGGTGTCGGTTAAGGCTACAAGTGTGATCACTTCTGATGATCTTACCATGTTAGGAGTAACATTTTAGACTGGTCAGGTCTACTCGGTTAAGAGATTTAGCAACACTGTTAATTGTGCACTTGGTTAAGAGATTTACATAAGGATTGTTAAATCCACCTTCTTAAATGATCTCTTCTATTTGCTACACTTGTTAGAATACAATAAAAAATACTTGTTGACCTGATGATATGCAATCCTAAATTGTTGAATACAGATCCTTTAAGTACACAATGTATATGTATCACCTATAGTGACTGATTAATACCTCTGTTATGCTCAGTAGCCTTGGATCTTGTTCTTCATAACTGATTTCATTTTTTGTTGTCCTTCGGCATGAAACTCTCTGTCTGATCCATAGATGTCTGCTGTGGCTACAATCATCTTTTTTTGATTGATTACTACATCTATTTATACAATATATTGACCTATCTAGGTTTCACGCTTTACAATAAAAACTCTATGATCAAAGGTTTACAACTTGACCTTGATATCCTAGTTTGCATGTTTACAATCAGTTAGACTGATTAAAACAATTACTTATGCTTTACTTGTCCCTCAAGAAATGGTTTTAAAGATAAGCATAAAGCTAAATATAAAACTCAAGTGTTTTATCTGACGTGTAACTCATATCCACATTTCTCATAATTAAAGTTGTCTCTCGGTAGACTGTGCTCGGGTTGCTCTGTAGTCTTTTCTTGGTGATGTCTCTATAGACATTCTGCTTCTCGGGTTGCTCTATAGACTGTCTATCGGTTTACTCTATAAATTGTGCTCTCGTCGTTCACTATAAATTGTCTGTCGGTGAAAACTAGTTTCGGTGTTCACTTGCACTTTAACATTTTCGGTGACCTCTGTTTTCTGTTGTGTCGGGTTGCACTATAAACTTGTCTTTCGGTGATCATGTTACCAACGGTTCAAAAACTTGTTTCCTTTGTATACTTATGAAAAAATACTATCCTTTAGGATTATCACATTTTGGTTTCGGTCAATTATTTGGTGCGAGAAATTCGTAGGAGTTTGATATTATTATATTGACATATAATATTACCAATTTGAACTTCAACGACATTCTAATGTTTGACATGTGAGAGATTATGTGTACGTTGTAGATATTATTCTAAACGATAAGTGTTGAGTTGCTGAAGTATAATTATATTATATTAAATAGTAAATTATGATTTATTTTACCTAAATATAAATATGGAGATGTGGAGATTGAAAGGTTTAGGAAGGGGGTGATGGAGAGAGAAGGATGGATAGAGAGAGGGAGATGTGTCTAGAGATGTAGGGGGAGAGGAAAATAGAGATAGAGATGAATACAAAGCGAGAGGAGTGAGAGATAAATAGATAGAGAGATAGAGATAGATCGGGATGTAAAGATAGAAAGAGATGGGGAGATACAAAGGAAGACATAGAGAGGGAGAGATAAAGAGGAAGCGATAGAAAGCCATATAAATGATGAGAAAGATTGATAGAGAGACAATGAGATATAGAGAGGATGCAAGGGAGAGATGAACAAAGGGACAAATACTAAGTTGATCTTCCATACCTCTCGACATTCCCATTGCACACTAAGGTGCAATTGCTAGTTTTAAATGATACTAAGATTAAAAAAAGAAGAAGAAAGAAGCTTTATTTTAAATATAATTTTTCATTTAAATGTATCATTTTACAATGTTTCAAGTATAATGTATTTCATAAATACATTCTATTGTATAATCGTAAATAAAACAATATACTACTATTAAACCTTTATTTTAAATGTCATTTTCAATTTTACTATTAAATTGTAACATTTTAAAATTAAATACTTAATAATAATTTAGCTTTACAACATAGTACAAACTATATACAAAATCTTAATTAGATATATTACAATTCAAAAAAAAACCTTCTCCACTAATTAATCAATACCCAAATATTCTACCATCCAATATACTCTTTTAACCAAATAACTTTAGGAAAAAATAAATTTCAATAAAAATATATAGGTAGCACGTCTAAATCCACACCATTTCAAATTAAAACCTTTCCAGCAGAGTTTCCTTGTACAGCTCTCCTATTGGCGTCCCGTTGCACACGTTCAAAAACGTGCAATTGCTAGTTTTTTAATTTCCACTGAATTTGTTTTTCCAATATAAAAGTACACGTAAAAAATTGTACTATGTAGGGGTAGGTGGCGAGGAAAATGAAGCTTTTGGAATTCGCAGCCCAGAAGTTTGTCTCTTCGATCTCCACGTATAAATTTCCGTTCCTCGAAGTCTCCAAGCTGGTTAACAAATATTATCTGGAGCCTGCCTGGAAGCTGCTTACCTTTCTTCGAGAGAACAAACTAAAAACCCTATCGCCATCTTCATTTTAAAACCGTGCCCGAAGCACTTGATGACGCGCAAAAGTGGAAGGTGACAGAGAAACAGATGCATGAATCTGATGACGCAATGGAAGGCCTACACGTTTTAATGGAAGCGTTATGGACGGTCAGTCAAATCCTGTGCCTCGAAAACAACGCTACTTTACTCTTTCTCCTTTCCCTTCTACCAGATGCATTGCATTGTCTAATCACGTTAATGGAACCTCTACTACAAACCCTCTTCTTCCGGGAACCCTGCCGGGCATCTAGTGGCAACTTGCCGGCGAACGGGAAATTTAAAATAATATTATTTCCAGTGTTGTCTACAAAACCGCGGGTGATCCAGTATTTGCTCAAATATTTTTAGCCTCCGAGCTGTGAAGGTTTACCTGACGACCTATTTGCTTTGAGGATTCGTGAGCTGCATTTTGTTCGAAGGGAAGGGAAAAATGTGTGGCGGTGCAATTATTTCGGATTATATACCTACGAGCCGATCTCGGGGCGTGTCGGCCAAGGATCTCTGGCCGGACTTTGATCAGTTCTCTGACTTCATTAATGGCGTTAATAAGGGTTCTGAGAGTTTCGATAGTAAGGCTTCTGAGAGTTTCGACAACTTCTCTGATGATGATGATTCCGTTGGATTCGAGGATGAGCCCTCGTTTCAGCCTAAGCTGCGGGCCAAGGAGCCGCAGAGGGCTTCAGGTAACGTATTGTGTAGTTTTTGTATGAGATTCGCTTTTTTAAGATTTTTTTTTAGTGTATTCCTTTGACATTCACATGGATGTTCACTAGTGAAGAGATATTTGTAGTTATAGATCGGTTACTGTGAATTTTTGAATGGTAAATTATTACCTTCTGTGGCGCGGCCACCAAATTTGAGGCAGTGGTTGCATATTGGAGATCTGCTAATTTTTTTGAGCTATTTGCTCCTCTGTTCCCTTTGAAATGTGTATGGCCACGGCACTGGTTTTCTTTATTTAGTGTATTTTAAATTTTCGGAGCTTTCAGAAATAAATAGAAATAAAATCCAGCCTACATTATTTTGTTGTCTAAAGTACTGAAACTTCTATCTCAATTCCAGCTGCTTAATATATTGCACAAAAATTATAAGCGCTGATCTCTACAATTTGCTGATTTTTTGTGTTCTCGAGGTTATGGAAAAAATTTACCAAATCCACATCAGAGGTTGGTGTCGTACCTGCGATTTTGCTTAGTATTACCTTGTGGTGAGCCGGTTGCACACCTCCTCACAATGCTTAAATATTGAGGAACTTCAGAAAAACTAGAAAAATGAGTGAGATTGCTTATATATCTAGGAGCTTCCGGAAAACCAGAAAAATGAGTAAGATTGCTTAAATATCGAGGAAGCTTCAGGAAAACTAGAAAAAAAGAGCAAGATATTTCAGAAAAATACTTTGGGACATTTCGAGCGATTTTTTCGTCACTGTTTATCAGGATGATCAAGAACGGCGTGAAATATTTTTCCAATTTACGTCCTAGCCATACTCTGTAGAAGCTCTAACCCTAAAGCAGATGGATTACCCAAGCTTGAAATCTTTAACTAGAGCCATGTTTTACACGTATAGTTAGTCCGGGACGATGATACAAAACTGAAATTTCATAATCTAAATAACAGAAGCTCGCAGCTATATGATACTTGACGCGGCAGCGAAACGCGCATTTTGCAGTAATAACCTTGTATATTACAGTTGGACAAAACTACGACTATAAATTTCAGAGTCAATATTTGCTGTAATAATTTTCAGTCAACATTTACGGTTATATGTTATTACGGTTATATGATATGAGACACTAACATTCAGATGTTTTAGAGTTCTAGCCTTCCTTGTAAATACCGAACGAAATGCAAAGAATATTTCTTAACCCTGGACTCTCAATCTGCTAATTAATCAGAGATTACTTATAAGTATTGTGTTTATACAATACATAATTGTTTGTTAAGATATTCCTTGAGAGGTGAATTGATCTTATCTTATTCCTAGCAAATGTTTACATTTTTTCAGGAGGAAATAGCCCCTTGAGTTCTTCATTTAAGCCGCTGGAATACAAAGGGGCTGCAGCGAAAACGGCAGGGCGCAAGAGAAAGAATTTGTACAGAGGTATTCGACAGCGTCCATGGGGGAAATGGGCAGCAGAGATAAGGGACCCGAAGAAGGGAGTGAGGGTATGGCTAGGCACTTTTAACACCGCGGAGGAGGCTGCTAGGGCTTATGATTCAGCCGCCAGGAAGATCAGAGGTAAGAAAGCTAAGGTTAATTTTGACGAGGACTCGGCTCAAAGCAACAAAAGACCCCAGGGGAGAGACAAAGACAAAGTTCCTCGCAAGAAAACAAAGTCGTGCGCCCCCAAGACAGATAGTTTCCAGGGTTTTGGAAAATCTAATTTCAAAAATGCCTCGAAGAGTAGACATTTTGATATCAATCAAGGTTCTCTATACTATAAATGCGAAAATCTAGGGTATGTAGACGAGACTGTTACGCAACCTGAGCCGGGCGGTTATTGTCAAAGCTTTGTCGACAGCCAGCCAATGAAGTCTGGTGCTAAGAATCTCACGGGTGCTTTTGAAAACAAACCTGCTGTCTTTAAGAGCTCCATGACCAGTAACTATGAAGGAGGGATGTATTTTGATTCAGACACCAGCAGTGTATCCTTTGATGGTTCTCACATGCCATGGATCCCTAATGTCACATCTCCTGATATTGAGTCAGCACAGCAGAAATTCACTGGCTCCGGTGAATCTAATTTTTCGGTTACCGGTGTTTCTGAGGACATACAGCATCATCCAGTTGAGGAGAAAACCCCCCAAAATGGTGAGATAAAGTCAGAGCTGGAGCTAGTGGAGGATCTTCCGTCTATGGAGCCCTACAACTGGTTATATCAGATGCCGTATTTTGAAGGAAGCATGAACATGAACATGGATCAGTCACTGCAGGGCATGGTGATGGGTGAGGATAATGACAATTCTCTGCAGCTCTGGAGTTTTGATGCCGTGCATGTTTCGGACCCTGTTTATTGATTGGGCCCTCGTTTGTTGTGCCTGTAAATATAATGTAGGAAATCAAGGAGTCCTTTTTTAATAATAGCCTCTCAGAGAAATAGGCAACTTGATCTTTTTTTTTGGCTCTTGGTTTGTCTGAAACTGCAGAATATATTTACTGAGAGTTTTACAAGTATTTGAATTAGGTTTAAGGGTTTAACATAAGTATTATACTAATAAGGTCCTACATCTAATTCTGGAGAAAGTGGCTTGTCATCTTATGCTAGGTAAGTATGATTGCACAATTTAACTGTTACAGCTGGATCAGTCGAAATTACATGCGTCGTACAACAGAAGTCTGGTTCGAGAGGTCCACTATCTACAGGGAATTAATTTAAGTGTTTAGATCTAGAGGTTAGATACTGACTCTTTAATGCTCTGTATGTGAAATAATGTTTCCTTGAACATATATAGATATGTTTTTGTGAATCTTATTCAAAGAACTCCAATATTTATGTAAAATGAAGTAGATTTGTTGGATGCTACATTCTGAATGTTGGATATGCTCTTACAATTGCAGACTTTACTATCCCAAGAGAAAGTAGTGACAAACATGTGATATGTGATCTCTTGTGGTTTGTTTATTTGGTTATGTGCAGGAAATGCATACTATATAAGCTGCTACTTTCATGCAGGCTAGTAGGCAATGATTGGGATAAGCTCTGTGGTAAAGTTTTTTGTTTGGTTTTTCTCGAAGTGTTGCCATGCTCTTCATAATGATACACACTGAATGAATTCATCTAGGAGCAGGGATTAAGTTGACAAATTTTCAGTTGTTTGTGTTGCACATGTTGACATGATTGAGATGCATATATTAAATGAGCAATTATCAAGGTCTGCTGTTCGAGATAAAAGTCCAAATTCAAACTAATATCAAGAATATGATAAGAGGTTAAGTTCCAATTTTTTTCTCATAGAAAACCCTTTGATATTGCCTTAATGTTTACTGCAGGCATGGATGAATATCCATTCAAATAATATTAATAATGATTAGGAACTCTACACCCACTAGGGTGTTTATCTTTTGTACCATAGTCTCTTTATGCCTTTAGGCTTCGTCACATTTTTAAAGGATTTCCAGAAAACTGACTGTCAACTCCTTGCTTATTCATTGTGTTTGGATTTTATTATTCCTTTTCTAGATTCCTACGCATGGTTATAGCTTCTCCCTTATACTGTTCCACATACTACATCGTCTGATAGAATGGATGTTTATTATGTAAGATTCCGAGAACATGCATTTCATTGTGTCTCATGATTGACCGTTCGGGTTAGGATCCTTTCCCCTGACCGAACGCTTTTGAGTACTTTCCATTCTCCAAACAACAAAGATCGCAATATTGTTTGATATGTATCCCCCAAAAGTCCCTTTGATACTATGAATTTCCTTGTTTTACCAATGATGCTGTCCTGCTGAGAAAGTGACAGCGTCTTTAATTTTTTGAAAAAGCATACAGGAATGACCGATAGCTTAGGCTTAATTTCTGGATGTAAACATAGAACAGTCTTGATCAACAAACTGAGCAAATACTTTTTTAAGGGAAGGCACTGTTTGAACTTTGATAGTGTTTTGAAAGGAAAAAAAATCATTTCTAGTTGAAGACTGCAAATTTTTGGCAAATGGTATGGAAAAGCTATATGCATATTTAGTGGGAAACTTCTCACTGGCACATGCTTGGAAGATTACAGTAGGCACCCTGTATGGGGACTATCGTTTAGTAGATCTTAATCGTACATCCTTAGGAAAATAAAAATTGATTGATTTTTTTGGCTTTCAAATATATATCTGGAATGGATCTTAGGATGAAGAGGATAAAGAAAAGGTGAATTTGAGTTCTTGATTTTTCTTTTCGTTTCATGATGGTAGCAAATATTTTGCTCCAACTGCTAGATGCATCCAGTCTGTTTTGATAACTCTAACAGTTGTTTTACGAAAAACTAAACGCAAGTTTCCTCTGGAAAAACTAGGTGACTGCAATAGCCATGTTATGTGATTGACTTTTGTTTATACCTTGTGTTCCAACAAAATAGACTTTGAAGTTTTGATTGGTTGCAGTGGTGTTCCTTTTATGAAGAATGTCTGATGTCTGTATAACACCTTTTTGATATTTCTTCATTGAGCACTGCATATGCTTAATCTTCACTACTCAAAAGAATGGCCTCTGTCTAGACAACACCTTTATTGACATTTCCTCGAGCATTGCGTATTTTTAATCTTCATTAATAAAAAAAAATGACCACTCTCTATACTACACCTTTTTGATCTCTCTTAAAGGGCTTTTTTAATAGATATTTGGCGAAGAATTGAATGCTAGACGATTCTTAGTTTTTTACAAAGAATGGCTAACGTCTCTACAACACCTTCTTGATATCTCTTCAAGCATTGCATATGTTTAATCTTTACCGCTAAAAAGTATGGCCACTTTCTAGACAACTTTTCAACATCTATATTATTGTTACCAAGTTTCCACAATTTATGTTAATATCATTTAGTTGCTTCTGGATTGATTGTGGAACTTTTTTTTAGCATTAACGTTAAAAAGTGACTATAGAATCCAGAAGTAACTAAATGATACTAATATCTATATAGACATTTCCACAAGCATTACATGTCTTAAATCTTCATCAATCAAAAGAATGGGCACTGTTTAATGCTAAACTTTTTTCGCTTTTCTAAGCCCGTTTGGGTACTGGTATACCATATCCTGGATATGGTCAATTCAGGAAGATGCTTATCCTCAAAATGAAATCCAGAATATGGTCTGACCCGTTTGGTTCACCCGAAAGATGAATGAGAAGATGCATAAGGAATTTTAATTCTTTATTTTTTAATTTCTTTGAATATGGTGTGTATATATACATACATACATACATGTGTGTATATACACACACATGTATATATGTACACACACACGTGTATGTCTATACACACAAGTTTATCCATGTATACACATACATACATGTGTGTATATATACATACATGTGTGTATATACACACACATTTATGTATATATACACACAAACACACTATACATGTGTATATATACACATATAACACCATACATATACACATACAAGTGTGTATCCATGTATACACATACACGTGTATATATACACACATTTATGTATATACACATACATGTGTGTATATATACACATACACACCATACATGTCAACATACATGTGTATATATACACATGTATATACACATACAAGTGTATCCATGTATACACATATACACGTGTATATACACACACATGTGCGTATACATATACACACATTTGTGTATATATACATACATATACACATGTGTATATATATACACACTTGTGTATATATACACAAGTGTGTATATACACGTGTACACACACACACACACATATATATCCTTATAGCAATATAATATACATCTTTATAGTCGTGGATCCCATGAAATATTAAATTTGCTTTTGTAAAAATTGGAATTGGAATTGGAATTGAAATTTTAATTCCACCTATTTAGGTGGAAGATGATATTCCCATTTTGGCCTCAAAATGAGAATTTAGTAATTCCAATTCCATTTTTATTCATGGACCCAAACATAGAATTTGGCATTATCTGAAATTAGATAATGCCAATTCCAATTATTATCCAGGAAACAAACGGCCCAGGAAAGTTTCAATAGAAATTTGGTGAAGAATTTAGTGCTTGATAATTCTTAGTTGATACTTGAATATCTGCCAAATGGAGAGAAAATTACGAAACGGAATTGTAATCACAAGTTCAAATTCATCCTCTCATACGTCTACAATCGTCCGCATATACACACACACATTTGTGTATATATACACATATATACACATACATGTGTGTATATATACACATTCAAGTGTGTATCCACACACACACACACACACACACACACACACACACACATATATATATCCTTATAGCAATATAATATACATTTTTATAGTCGTGGATCCCACGAAATATTAAATTTGCTTTTGTAAAAATTGGAATCGGAATTGAAATTCTAATTCCACCTATTTAGGTGGAAGATGATATTCCCATTTTGGCCTCAAAATGAGAATTTAGTAATTCCAATTCCATTTTTATTCATGGACCCAAACATAGAATTTGACATTATCTAAAATTAGATAATGCCAATTCCAATTACATTCCAGGAAACAAACAGGCCCAGGAAAGTTTCAGTAGAAATTTGGTGAAGAATTTAGTGCTTGATAATTCTTAGTTGATATTTGAATATCTGCCAAATGGAGAGAAAATTACGAAACGGAATTGTAATCACAAGTTCAAATTCATCCTCCCATACGTCTACAATCGTTCGCATTGGCCCAGGCAATGCGGACCGCTCGTGATAGATTCTCATTCTTCAATAACATCTCCCATTAGTTTAATGGAAATTTCCACTCGGTTATTTCCAATTAATTAGCGCTACGATTCTAGTGTAGGAAGAGTATCGAAATAGAGATGCAAAATGTGATTCTCAAGATTGTTGGAAGCCAAGACGTTGAAGATCCAGGTTTGTTATTATATAATCTTCAAGTGACTCTTCCTTGCCCACAACCAAACTGGGCTAAACTACACTACACACCTATTAGCATGCGGCTTCACAAATTTAAAAATCAGTGAAAGAAGACACATAGGTTCTATCCAATTTAAGCAAGTAGAACGAAACGAACGCCATCCCAGATCAAAATTTGGATGGAAACCCAATATCCCTATCAAAATTGATTGAAAGAGGGCCTTTTCTATTCACAGTTCTCTTTCAACTACACTTGAAAGGAAGCCAAGAGAGAGGAACGCTTAAATTTAGCTAGGCAAAGTGGTCCTAGTCCACCGAGCAATCCACTCTTCAGTGACCTCTTATAACCACCGCAAGACGAATAATAGATGATGTGGTATGTTAACCAACGAATCTTCCATAGATTCCCTCTATGAGTGGTGCCCTATTTGATAAGAGCCCAGTATTACAACACTTAACAATATGTATTAATTACATATGTACTATAATATCTTTAAGATTTGAAAGGTGAACAATGCTTAGTTGTAACATTTTTCCCTCTTTTGCTGCATTACTTTATCTATAAATAATTTTCCCTCTTTTTATATATAGCAAAAGATCATAATTAGCATATTAATATTTTGAAAAATATAAGTAAAATAAGTTCAAAAATCATTTTCTAGAAGACTAAATATTTTTTAAATTAAAAATATAATGAATTTTATTTAAATTAATTGTAAAAATATACATTCAACAATATTTATTTCAATTAAATTTATTATATTTTTACTTCAAAAAATATTTGGTCTTTAGAAAATGATCTCTCTTATTATTTTACTTATATTTTTCAAGATATAGATATGCTAGCTATTTACCAATTGACATTATAAACAATAATATTAAATCTTTCACTGGTCCATTTTCAAGAGAGTGGTGATGGTTCCCCAATATTGTTTTGCCCTCAAAAATAAAAATACAATTAACATGTGACTTATAAGTATTAAAATAAAGAAAATAAAAATACAATTAACATGTGACTTATAAGTATTAAAATAAAGAAATGAAAGTACAAACCTTTTTGGGCATAATAAAACATTCAAATGATCGTCAAATTTTTTCAAAATGACCAAATGTTTACATTCAATTTTGTAATGATTGTCAAAAATTTTCAAAATGACCAAATGTTTACATTCAATTTTGAAGTTTTTCAACTTAACTAGATACTCAATTTATTCTCCATTTTGATTCTCACACACATGTGAAGCCTGATCTACACTTTCAAGGCATGGTACACTTAGTATGGTTTTAGATAACATTCTCTAAATATGACCTGTATATAGTGTAAGAAACTTAAGAGTATTTTTGAATGATTATGGTTTGATGTGGTCAGGAGCAACATTGCGAATCTGAGAAGCTACTATAATTTTCTTCAAAATATTTAGCCTCATTACTAGCATGACTCATCAATTAAATTTACTCATGAAATGAAAAGAGACTTAAAAGTGGCTTTTTACGGCTCATTGTCAATTTTTCTAATCAGGTGAGTTTGAGGACAAGATGATTATGCTCTACGGATTTTTAATACAATCCTTGGAATATAAGAGAACCCTAATTTAACATTAGTAGGGCTTTTCAATCACATCTTGTAGAAATTAGCCTTAAATTGAACCAATATCCGTGGATAATTTTCAATCAAACAAGACATTTTAAGCCAATTACTAACAACTTATATCCCAGTTTAACCCTGCCATATATCAGTAACAAAATTTGGTAGAAAACCAAAATATCTCCTCAACTGGATTTTGTTTAAATTCTAGACTCTAGAGACCTGTGCTTAAATACCACTGATAACATTTCATTTGGGCTGATAAATTGTAACAATATCGAGTAAATAAAAAATTGTTCAAAAGGGCCGTGTACCAGCACCACTAGGGAAACGACTATCTAGCCCCTGTAATGGATTTCCATCGTTGGGGTTGAATAACTATTTTCTGAAGGGTTGGGGCTGCCACATCAAACCTATGTTACCCGGGGATGCGTTTCCGGCAAAAATTGACCTGTCCCCGTTTTCGAAACGTCCCAGAAACTCGGAAACTTCGGAAACCTTTCACTTGGCTGTCCCATAAAATTAATGTTTCAGTTTTGATAATTTGTTTGATTTGCACTTTCATGTGAACTCTAAAGTTAAATTAACACAAATATTATATTGTTAAGGTTCTATAATTTATATAAGCATGCGTTATCCATATTTTTATATGAATATTTAAAATTTCCCTATTTTTTATATAGCTGTTCCCATTGCCGTCCCCTGCTCTGAGAAAAAAAAATCCGTCCCAGAAAGCCGTTTCCCCCTCCCCACGTCCCCCCGTCCCGAAAACCTAGGGTAACATAGCATCAAACAAACTTTCTTTAAAAGCATTTACCCTTACATTGAGTTAGATAAGCACACGAACTGACGCTCCTATAGAATGTCATATTTCCAAACCTTTGTGAAAAAGAAAATGAAAGCTAAGTAGAGAGATCAGAGGTCTAATAGAACATTTTCATAAAGAAAACCTACTGATCCCATCAAAACTTAAAATTACGCTCCTAAAAATGTAAAAATATGCAAAGAGAAAAGTAAACACAAAAATAATCTGAAGCGCAAAATCTAATAGATGTGATCGGCAGCCAAATATAACCGTTTTGGTAAAAAATAAACATCAACCTTCAAAAACTCGGTTTCATGCCATGTTTGATAATAACAAATTCTTCATTACGCCCTCCAATTCCAGAGAGGAAAACAACCGCCATCAAACAAGTCCTGGACACAGACTTCAAACTTAATCAAATTCGAAAGAAAAATGCAAATATAGAACTCAAATTAGAGGGTCTGGCAGAAATATCGACATACAAATTAAAATGCAAAACCTGACGAATGTTGAAATCTAGATAAACAAGAAAGAAAAAATCTGAGCTTTAGGTTGTCAGATTTCTATCAACGAAAGATTGGACAGTAGAAAAGACTCGGAACACCATATATAACTTCCATGGAATGCTTTTAAGGATTCTTCAGTGGTCCTAATGGTTGGGGGCAGACATGTGTATAGCCATTTTACGACATCTGTGATTACTTGTGCTTATTAATTTCATCAAGACATTTGCTACATTTATAAAGCGTCAACTTGACCATAAGATTCCTGTCTCCCATGTCACGAACAAAATGCTATTGCACACCAATCTGCTTTGGTTGCATGCAAAATAAGTGACACTTCGGTAGTTGCGATGAATATGTATTGTGCCCTGAATCAACCTGAGTCTTTGAAGTTAGATTGTCTTCTTGTAAATGCGAGTAGTTGGCATGTATTCTATTGTCAAAAGAACTGAAATTTGACACTTGTTCTTAGTTGCACAATTGAACAGGTTAGAAATCCAACCATAGGTAGATTGACATCTCTTTTTTTTAATAAATTCTAAATTTTGATGAGAAATTGAAGATAGTTATATTCAAATTTTGAAGATGTCACGAAAACAAGATGTATGCTGTTTGGAATGTACTTTTTAAACTTTTTTTTTTTGCTGAAATGGTGGAAATTAAGGGTTTCGAAAAAAGGGGCTATACAAAGCGGTCATGCCTTTATAAAAAAAAAGGCACAGTGTTTGTGGTAACTAGCCTAAAATATTTGAACTTTCTTTTAGAATTTCAAAAATTGTTTGGTGAGAAACTAGTTAACACCATGTAGTTTATGTCAGATTTTTGGCTAATTTTTAAATGAATATATATATTTTACTTATTTCTAAAATGGACACATTTTGAAAAAGAGAAATTTGAGCATGTACCCCTCCTAATCAATTTTTTTTTCAATATGTATAGAATGGAGTCTAGTTTGTGAAAAAGGTGATTTGTTTCAAAACGCAATGAACAAGTAAAGAACTATTTCCAAAATACAACATGTTGGTTTTTGCTAAAAACATTAGATACACTAGCAAAAGAAATTCAAGATGAAAACCATAATATAATAAAAAGAATATGTAGATAGTTAAGAGAACATAACACCATTATGTTACTTGTAAAAATTTGCATTGAAACACATGCAAACCTGATGGAGAGTGCATAACAAATGTGTCGAAATTTCTTACCTTTTTAGAAAACACGTCTTTGGCATGAAATGGTTGTCCTATGCTTAGGGTTGGATGCACAAACATTTGTAATTTCCCAATGTAGAAAATGTGGCTAGTGCCAATTGAAAATGCACAAATTAAAATACATTTTCATAATGTTGGTACCAAATTTGGCTAGCACCAAATGAAAATGTATTTTCAAAATGCTAGTGCCAAATTGTCTTCATTGGATCACCCCATCCCCTCCTTGCCTCCCCCTCCTCCCCCCTCCCCCACTTTGATTAAAGCTTTGAGTTCGGGGTTTATGATTGATGATAGATTTTTGAGGTTTTACCCTCTCTCTCTCTCTCTCTCTCTCTCTCTCTCTCTCTCTCTCTCTCTTCTAGCCACTCTCTTTGCATCTCTAGGTCTCTCCATCCATCTTTACCTCTCTACCTCTTTTGGGGATGTTCATGAAGCCATTGAAGTTGCAAACTTGGGAATCAAACTAGGAGATGGACAACCACCATAGAATGCTCGAGCGAGAATCACATAGAGAGATATAATGATTGATTCAATAATAATTGAATTGATATGAAAAATGATATATTACATTTACAACAAAGCTATGTTTATATAGACGAGCAAAAATAAGCAGGTGCAAATACTTGAACAAAAAACTAAAAAACTACCTAGATTATTTAATATTAATTTGCCTAAGTAAGAGTAAATAAGTAAAATTCTTATATACAAATCTTCTCGGACAAAACTCCTCTCCAAAAAAGAGATAATGTGATTCATGTACAAGTGAAGGATGAAGTGATGTATGAAGGTATCAACATCAATATTCAACCTTCAAGAATTACATCCATCACGAAGACATGTAATCAATAGCCCCCCACAAGAGGGAAAGAGAGAGACTATGTAGCCTACCCATAATGAATAACTGTCTGCAAGAATGTAAGTGTTTGAAGAAAAAAAAAAATCCAATGCTTACAAACTACTTGTCTCCCCCTACGAAGAAATAAAACCATGTATAAATGTAGGTGTGCTTCCCATTCAGAATATGTTGTGAAAGATGGAACCATGAAGAATGGTGGTGTCTTTGAAAACTAGTTTTGTCTCCTTGTTCAAGTGAGATGACAATGTCACTATCCAATATGGAACATACCCAAACAAAGAATAAGATGACAAGCTAGAACTATGTGGAAACTAATATAGAACAAGCTCCAAAGAAAAAGATACTGAAATGTGTCCTCCAATCAAATTTGAAAGATAATGATGTTCCCATTGATCAGTGTTGGTTAACAGATTGGCCTTGAACTAAAATGATTCAAACCCTCGAAAAACCTCTATGTTTATCCACAGTTGAACAAACCAATAGTCAATTTGATCTCTGAATTGAAAGGTACAATTCCCTTATATATATATAATTTTCTAAATAAATAGAACTATGTTCTTAACCAAAAAGCAAAAGAGACATCTAATGAATACCCATCACCATAAGATATTCACGAATCAAACACAGATTGAATGCTGAAATGCAAAACTTATTTCTGTATACGCATTCTCACAACCATGAAAATCAAATACAGCATATAACCGTGAGATGAGAAAAATATGTGAATAACATAAACGAATAAAAAATAGAACCAATAATGTCACACCGAACACCGAACACCTTATAACCACATATCTTAAAACACAGTTAACACCTGCAATTAATTCATTCTATTCATCCATCATTCATCCATTCAACAACAGAACAAAATTTAAAAGAAAATGACCAGGATTCTGATAGAGTCTCACTCATGGCTCACAGGACAAGGGGGATCAAAATCTGGACCTTTCTTCTATCTTGGGATTCTATATTTATAGATTTTCCAGTGAGCCCTTTCATTTCGGCTTCTGTAACTGATTCTGGGGCAAAGCATTAATTATCAAAACTGATCCCTCCACTAATTTTGGACACCCCCTCTTTTTAATGACCAAACATTTGTCTTTCCCTCTAGGTTACCTGTACCCAAATCTTGGGTGACTAAGATTTTTTTAAGACTGCCTTGAGTATGGTTCCTTCAATATGAGTGCACATGTACAAGTGAATTATAAAATGACACACTTTCACATACCCGATTCTGTTGCTTCGTATGCTTCGTCTCCCACCGAGCCATCCATGTTGACACCATGGCGAATGTTTGGGCTCTTTCTTCAATTTGTTAATCCCAGTTATTAGTCTTAACATTTTCTATGACTGTCATATATCCTTGTTAGGCTCACATTACTTCAACCACTAACCATTCACGAACCAGGACCAGCAAAGAATTATGTCAAGTAATTAATGATTCTTCATAATTTTCTATAGCATTATGGGGATGTTTGAATAGTTTTCAAAACAGTCTCCACCTACAAGGCCAGGTGTTACAAATGATGTTCTGAAACTGAGTAGATATGTATCCAATGTAAGCATTACATCTTTCTTTACGCCTTGCATCAAAATGAATATCTCTATATCTCTATATTTCGGCTAAAATCTCCACTTTGACAGTAAAATTGATCCACTCATTGATGACTTCAGAAAAACAAGCAATCGACATGGTCCCATTGTCAAACACTTCATGGATTTGCTCGGTGTTCCCACATCTCAGTGTTTTGCATATATGTCTTACGGGTCCCTCGTAGGGAATATGTCTTCATACTACAACAAACATTGTAAACGCAAGTAATCTCTGTATTCTTGCAATTTGTTCCTGCCAAAACAAAGCCTATTTATAGCCACTGTATAATAATCCCACGGTGTTATCTACTATTCCACATCTGTCACGTCTTCCTGATGAATTACTTTTAAGTGCGATGTATAATAAAAACTTCATTGATATGACTTGACGCATGTGCACGAGAGCATGAGCCCAATCTATTTATGTTTTGTAACTCATGGTGATTTTCTTTATGAAACAACACATTGTCATTACAGATTACACAATTTAAAGAAACTCAAAAGCTCAAAATTTGGGTAGCGAGATAAATGAGAAAAGTTTAAAATTGAACGTGTTGGAAGGAGGCCAACAATCAAAGTCTCAAAAAATGACTCTCCATATGAAGATAAGGAAAGTGAAGGTCTATGAACTTTCTTTAAGAATAATAAAGAACCTTTGAAACAACATCAATTGAAGTGTCAAAAAAAACTCTTAAGTATCACAAATATGGGATATCTAAATATGAAGAATAAAGAGGGTCAATAGGATCATGTAGAAATGGTTGAATATCAAGATCTCCATGTAACTCCCAATGTGAGTCCAAAGAGCACGAGGACACTCAAAATCAACAATAGACTTCAAAATGTCATCATCAAACAATGTTTTTCCAAATCTATAAGAAGCATGGACATCTGAGTAATGTTTGTAGATTTTAGAAGAACAGGAACCACCAGCCTAAAACACAGGGTGAATCTTCATTATCTGAAAAGGACTCAGAAAAGGTCTCCCCTCCCTCTAATGAGGCTGAGTTGGAATCTTTTAGACCTAATAAGTTCAACTCTGTGGATCAGAGTGCGTCGACCTCTGGCACTCACGATCCTAATACTCTCTAGAATGTCTAGGATACTGTTGTTGCTGATATCCAGCCCAATTCTTTGAACTTTGGTAAGGAGAACACTAGTGAGAATGAAGAGAGCAATAATGAGAAAGCTGTTATGGATGCTTGGTGTATTGACGAGTCTGCCCATGTCCTTTGCACTACCCGAGAGACAATTTTGGGAAAAAATGGTGGTCCAACTAAATTTATCGAACACTGATGAAGTGCTATAGATAAAGGACCTAACCCAGGAGCACCAGAAGACCTCTGCCCAGAAGATTCAGCCGGAAATGAATGTGTCTGGAAGTTTCACCTGTAAAAGGGAATCCCAAAACAATAAAGAGAATATTGACCATATTGCGACTCCTAAGTCAACAAGTGTTTTTTTTTGGATCTGTCAATCTTAAGGGACAACCTTAGTTGTTAGGGTTTTCCTCCAGACCTCCCCAAAAAGGCCACAAACTGCTAGATGAGGATGATGGTATTGAATTTAACTAGAATGTGGCAGAAGGGAAAGGTAAAAGAAAGGAAAAACTAGATGTGGGAAATGAATCTAAACAAGGAAGGCCAACACAAAAACAGAGCAGAGAAAGAGAGATAGTGAAGGAGGTAGCAAGTGGAAAACAAAGAACTATGGATGGTTTCTCTGATGTTAAGAAGAAAAAGAAATGAGATCTCCACTCTTTTGGAGTGGTTGAACAACTCATGTGGTGGCTGTTCAATTTCAGATTTTTTTATGAATATTTTATCTTGGAATATGAGGGGCTTGAATAGCCATAACAAACAACACATGCTAAAATGTGCAATTGAAGAGAAAAAATTGATATCTTGATCCTACAGGAAACTAAAATGAATAGAGAAGGTTTTAAGAAGATTGTCAATAGTATTTGACATGGTGCAGAGTGAGAAACATGCACAAATCTACTAGAACCTCTGGTGGACTAGCTACACTATAGAATCTCAATAAGGTGGAGGGCTCATTGTTGCATTCCTCTAACAACAGTTTGATTGTCTCTTTTAAAAATGATGTTTTTGGTATCTCCTGTAACTTGATTAATGTTTATGCTCCTAATGTGAGGTCTCAGAGATCTTTGTGGGACTCTTTGGCTGCTCTAATTTCGGGAAACAACTTTGTTAAGTGGATGATGGGGGAGATTTCAACTCTCCCCTCTTTCCCTCAGAGAAGTCTGGCGGCACTGAAGACTTTAGTGAAAGCATTTTGGATATGGGGGACTTTCTCTCTTCCACGAGAATGCTGGATATTGATCTCCATGGTGCAAAGTTAACATGGTCTAATAGAAGACATGGGAATAATCTTATACATGTTAGATTGGATAGATTCATCCTTTCCTCAAATTGGTTTAATCTTGTGGATTTTATCTCACTGCTCACCCTAGGACTGGATCTGATCATAGTGCCCTTCTCTTGGATTGGATGGATGGTAAAAGGAAATGTTCCTCACCCTTTAGGTTTGAAATAACGTGGATTACTCACCTAGACTTTCGAAGATTGGTTGAACACTGGTGGAATACTCCTTGTGGTGGTTCCCAGATGATCCAGGTTTGCAAAGAAAAAGTTAGAGGATGGAACCAATCTTCATTTGGAAATATTTTTTCTAGGAAAAAAGTTATTGCTAGTGAACTCAATGATATTCAAGGCAGAATGGAGAAGGGAGAAACTAATTTGGACATTTGTCAACAAGAGAGTACTTCGAGAACAATGGATCAAACTTAATAAGAAAGAGGAAATATTTTGGAAGCAGAAATCCAGAATTCAATGGCTCAAAGAGGGAGATAAAAATACTAAATTAATTCATCAATCCACCCTAAAACATAGAAGTAGAAATAAAATCAGAAAGTTGCTACATCCAAATGATAATGTTGCAGAGGACGAAGAGGAGATTGTTGAAGAAGTGGTGAATTGTTTTGCTAATACCCAGGGTAATGCCAATACTGTCTTTTCAGACCTTTTTGGTTTGCTTTAGGCCATCTCCTATCTGATTAATGAGGAGGATGACAAGAATCTTTCCAAACGGCTTTCCCTTCAAGAAGTTAGAAGTGTTGTTTTCTCTTTTGGTGCCTTTAAATCTCATGGACTCGATGGATTTCCTTCGACTTTCTTCCAGGAGTTTTGGGATATAATATGGGAAGATATTTTTAATGTTGTGAGAGATTTTTTTCAGAACTAGGAAGGTGGTTAACCAACTAAAATCTACTTACATTGCTAGTGCAGCCAAGGATAGGAGGAACCTCAAAGAAGTCAAACTAATCCTTGTAGCAAGACCCACACAACATAAAAAACACAAATTGTAGAGAGATATGTCAGATCAACTTTATTATTATCATCCAAAAATCAAGTACAATGGATCTGCAGCATGCACTCTTACATTCCATGCATACATGCCTGATTACAGATAGAAATCCCTACCAATCTTCTACTTTCAAACTACATCCATATAATATTATGAGATTTATCCATTTAGGAACAATTCCATAAGCTTATAAATCCTTTGCAAGCATCAAGTCATCCTAGAAATGGTTACATTTTCCAAGAACACGAAAACGTATTACAAAATATAGGTCAAGACCCAAATCATAAGGATCTCTCTCAAATGAAAGAAACATGAATCACGATCCCTCAAGTAGGTCGCCCACAAACGTAACAACATTGAGAAATGTGTCGTGAATCTTTGTCGATCGGAAAATCCTTCGCGAGATCTAAAAAACACAAACTGGTCGTGAAACATGAAGAACAATTAACTCCCGCCAAGAATCTTCAAGATCTCATTCATGAAGTAACCAAAAGGGATGTGAACCTAGAAGAAGGTTTAGCATGATGTTAGGCACACATTGTAAGGTTTGCGACTGTAAAAGATCCAAATGGAAGGAGTGTTGAAAGAAACTCAACAACAGATTTAAATTGGAAACAAACTATTTTTGGTTGATGCAAGATTGCCAAGATCCCAAGATGCTCCTACATCAGACACTCGAGGTTATTAAAAAGTGATCCTCTCACTTTGTTGGGGCTAAAGGAAAACCAAGATAATTAACCTCAACTTGATAAATCCATGAATAATCTTCAACTGGTCATTCTCTCCACTTCACAAGATACTCTTTGTACTGCTTACCTCTGGTACTTCTACTAACTCTGTTATCCAAAATATTCTCTATATCCTCCATCTGCTTCTTAGGATACTGCTTCCCAACAACTAATCCATCCTTTTCACAAAAATCTAACTCATGATACTCATAAATATCTGCCACATTGAATATAGATGGTATATCCATGTCCTCTGGTAATTCCACTTCATATGCATTTCCTGAATCAAATCTCCTCAAGATTTTACACAGTCCAAATTTCCTCATCTTCAGCTTGTTATATATTCGCATTGGAAATCTACCTTTTTGCAAATAAACCATCACTTCATCTCCTACTGAAAATTCCTTGTGTCTCCTCTTCACATCAACTTTCTCCTTTTACTTTTGGTTCATATACTCTTCTAAATGTTATCTAACCTGATTGTGTAATCCACTCATGTGTTCTGCAAATTCTTCTGCTTCTGCACTTATCTTGACTTCATGACTGATATCCCTCAATTCTGATGCTCCTTTAGGATTAAAACTAGTAACTATCTCAAATGGTATCTTCCTTGTACTCCTATTTACTGAATTATTATACGCAAACTCTACTTGTGCTAGAACTAAATCCCAATTTCTAGTATTTTCTCCAACCAAGCATCTTAACAAATTACCCAAGCTCATGTTCACTACCTCTTTTTTCCCATCAGTTTGTGGATGAAATGTAGAACTAAACTTCAACTTAGTAAATTCATCTTCTTCCAAAGTGTCCTCCAAACATAACCAACAAACTTACTATCCTTGTCTGATATCCCTCAATTCTGATGCTCCTTTAGGATTAAAACTAGTAATTATCTCAAATGGTATCTTCCCTATACTCCTATTTACTGAATTATTAGATGCAAACTCTACTTGTGCTAGAACTAAATCCCAATTTCTAGTCTTTTCTCCAACCAAGCATCTTAACAAATTACCCAAACTTCTGTTCACTACCTCTGTTTGTCCGTTAGTCTATGGATGAAATGTAGAACTAAACTTCAACTCAGTATTCATCTTCTTCCAAAGTGTTCTCCAAACATAACCAAAAAACTCACTATCCCTGTCTAAAACTATAGTCTTCGGTAATCCATGTAATTTCACAATTTCTCTAAAAAATAAATCAGCTACATGTACTACATCTATTGTCTTCTTATAAGGTATGAAATGAGCCATCTCTAAAAAGTTGTCTACTACCCCAAATATAGAATCATTACCTCTCTGTGTTCTTGGTAATCCAAGTAAAAAATCCATACTAATATCTTCCTAAGGTTTAGTTGGCAGTAACAAAGGTGTATACAATCCAGTATTTTGACTACTCCCTTTAGCAACTTGACAAATTTTATAATTCTGAACAAAATTCCTTATATCCTTATGAATCCAAGGCCAAAAATAATTATCTCTCACCAAAGAAATTATCCTGTCAATGCCAAATTGTCCAACTAATCCTCCATAATGTTTCTCCTTAACCACGTTATCTCTCATTTAATTCCTAGGTATACACAACTGTATTCCTCTAAATAATACACCTTGAATGAAATAATTCAACCACTTGCTTCAGTCTGCTACAACAAGTGCTCTGCAAGATTTCCAAGGTTCTACAAAATCAGAGTCATCCTCATACAAAGTATTCAATTCATTAAATCCTAACACTTCAATTCTCATATTTGTCAGCAAATTCCTTCTTCTACTCAAAGCATCAACAACTTTGTTTGACTTATCACTCCTATGTTTCAACACAAATGTATAACTTTGTAAGAATTCAACCCATCTCATGTCTCTGATTCAACTTAGTCTAACTGTTCAAATATTGTAATGCTTGATGATTGGTATACAATACACACTCCTTGGGCAACAATTAATGTTTTCACCTCTTCAAGGCTTGAACTATGACATAAAACTCTTGATCATATACTGAATATCTTCTCTTTTCATCATTCAACTTCTCACTTAAATAAGCAATAGGTCTACCTTCTTGAGTTAATACTTCTCTAATTGCATTCCCACTTGCATCACAGTCCACTTGAAATACCTTATTGAAATATGGTAAAGCTAATACAGATTGTTCATTCACATTCTGTTCAAAAATTTAAAACTCCTTTGTGCTCCATGTGTCCACTTAAAATCTTTTCTTTCATCTCTCATTGTCTTAGTCATAGGATTACAAACCGAATTGAAATTCCTTATAAACTTCCTGTAAAAACTAGTCAATCCATGAAATGATCTTACTTCTCCAACATTATCAGGTGTAGGCCAATCAATAATTGCTCTAACCTTCCCAAGATCTACTTTCAAACCATTAGCAGATATCACAAAACCCAAGTACACTATCTCTTTTCTCATGAAAGAATACTCCTTGATATTTGTCAACAAATTTTCTTCCCTTAACCTCTGCAATACGTGTTTCAGATGCAACAAATGATCCTCTTCACTCTTACTAAAAATCAGAATGTCATCAAGGTAAACAATCACAAACTTACCCAAAAATTTCTTCAACACTTCATTCATCAGTCTCATAAAAGTACTCAATGCATTACTCAATCCAAAAAACATCACCAACCATTCATACAATCCTTCATTTTTATTGAATGTTGTCTTCCATTCATCACTTTCTCTAACTCTAATCTAATTATAACCACTCTTCAAGTCAATGTTTGCAAAATACTTCGCTCCACTCATACAATCCATTATCTCATCTATTCTAGGAAATGGAAACCTATGCTTACCTATGATCCTATTTATGGCTATGGAATTAGTACACATTTTCCATTCTCCATTATTCTTAGATGCTAACAATGTTGGTACTGCACAGGGATTCAAAATCTCTTTGATCAAACCCTTCCTCAACATTTCTCTCACTTGTCTATTCAATTTTTCATTCTCTGCAGGTGTCATTCGGTGTGTTTCTTTATTAGGTAAACTAGCTCCAAGTATTAGATCCATACAATGACTAATACTCCTCACAGGCAATAATCCATCAGATACATTATTTGAGATTATGTTTTCAACAATTCTTTCACTTCCATAGTATGTTCTTCTTCATATTCCAAATCAGACTTCTTAGGAATCAAAGCATAACACATACTATCACTTTTCAAACCATCCAATAATTTCCTTCCTTCAACCAAACAAACTCTAACACTAGTGTAATTCTCATTCTTAGGAGCCTCAACTAAGGGTAACAATACTTGTTTCATCCCACTAGCTACAATAGTATACTCATTATTTTTACCATCATGTAAAGCTTTTCTATCATGCTGTCACGGTCTATCTAAAAAAACATGACAAACATCCATAGTCATAATATCACAAAGAACTTGATCATGAAAAGATCTTATCTTCAATTTCACCAGACATTTTTTGTTTACTAGTACCTTATGATCGTCCTTTATCCATGCAATTTGATAAGGTTTCAGATGCTTCAACCTTTGCAAATTCAACTTGTTCACCAACTCCTCGAAGGCCAAATTATTTGAACTACCATTGTCAATGATCACTTTGCAACACTTTCCTTCAAATTTGCATCTTTTCTTGAACAAACTTCTTCTCAACATTAGATCTCGATCTGCCTCATCATGTTATAGGACTTTCCCTGCCATTAGGGCTTCTCCATCTTCAAGATGATTCAAAGGCTCACTAGACTCCTCTTCCACTAAAGCATTTTTGCCAATATTCTCAGTCTTCTTGCTTTTATTTCCTTGAGTGCATTCAAAAGATCGGTGTTCTTCACCACCACACTTAAAATAAGTTCCTCTAAACATTCTTCTATCATCTCTCTTGTAACTACTGGATCTGCCTCCTCTCTGATAATTTCTATCATCCCTTTCGTATGAGTTCTCTTTGTTGAATTTTGTCTTGCCTTTGTTCTGATTTGACTAATATCTACCTCCTCCAAAAGATCTACCTCTATGGGATCTTCCACCTCTTCCTCTTTTTCTTTGTTCATGTCTCTTGTTCAATTTATCCTCATCTTTTAGCACATATTGATAAGCTTCCTCTACACTTTGCAATTTAGCCAAACTGATCTAACCTTAAATAGATGTCTTCAAACCATTCAGGTATCTTGAAACCCTCACAACATCATCATTTGTATGTCCAGATCTAATATCCAACCTATAGAATTCCTCAGTATAACCTTTCACACTAATATCTCTTTGCTTCAAATTTTGCAACTTCCTGAACAAACTTACTTGATAATCAACAAGTAATAACTTATCCTTCAATTTGTTCACCATCATATCCCATGAACTAATTTTTTCTTTGCCCCTTCTTTTTCTATCAGTATACAAATGTTCCCACCATAAAGATGCATGTCCTCTCAACTTTGCGCAAGCATATTTCACCTTCTTATCTTCATCGGTACCTTCATAATCAAAGTACTTTTCCATCTCTGTGATCCAATCAAGTAATTCATCTGAATCCAAGTTACCATAATAATTAAGTGGATTGAAATATAATCTCACCTTACATTTAGTTAGGTTTTTTATGAGTCTATCATCTCCTTATTCCAAGTCAGGTTCAGGGTTCTCTTCACCTCCTTCGGCTAACTCTTCATTTGTTTCTTCCTCTTCATCACTTACATGATCAACATGTCAACCTCTTCTCTGAATCATTTCAACAACATCTAATCTAGTTGCAATATGTCTCAACATATCCAACACAACTGGATCTGCATCTCAGCTTCCATCTCTAGCATTTCCTCTCCGATCCATCGTCGCGCAAGTCTTCTACAAATGCAGTTCAGATTCTCACTCTACCACCCCACAACAAATCAACTCAAGACTTCGCAAGATCAGGAACCATGATCTATAGAAACATAATTTAAAACCAACTCTGATACCACTTGGTGCAGACAAGGATAGGAGGAACCTCAAAGAAGTCAATACAATCCTTGCAGTAAGAGACACAACATAAACAACATAAATTATAGAGAGACATGCCAGATCAAATTTATTATTATCATCCATAAATAAAGTACAATGGATCTGCAACATGCAGTATTAAATTACAAGAATACAAGCCTGATTATAGATAGAAATCCCTACCAATCTCCTAGTTTCAAACTACAACCAGATAATCTTATAAGAGTCATCCCTTTAGGAACAATTCCATAATCTTATAAAGCCTTCACAAGCATCAAGTCAACCTAGAAAAGGTTACATTTCCCAAGATCAAGAAAATTTATTACAAAAAATAGGCCAGGACCCAAACAATAACGATCTCTCTTAAATCAAAGAAACATGAATAATGATCCCTCAAGTAGGTCATCCATAAGCGTAACAACATCGAGAAATGAGTCGTGAAGCTTCACTGATCGGAAAATCCTTTGCGAGATCGGAAAAACACAAACTGGTTGTGAAACGTGAAGAATAGTTAAGTCCCACCAAGAATTGGAAAGATCTCATATGCGAAGTAACCAAAAGAGATGCAAAACTAGAAGAAGGTTCAACATGATGCGAGGTACACATTGTAAGGTTCACGACTGCAAAATATCCAAACAGGAATGTTGAAAAAAACTCAACAATAGATAAACTAGAAACAAACTATTTTTGGTTGATGCAAGATTTCCAAGATCCCAAGATGCTCCTGCCTCAATTGTGCTCATTCCCAAGGTGGTTGTGTTAGAGTATTATTACTTTATGCTTATTAATTAAATAATATTGATTTAATTATATAAGTTCCTATTACTCTAGTTACTTAAGCTTCACTTAGGTGCATTATTAATTAATAATGTGCAACCTAGTTTTTTCCTTTAGGGTTTCTATCTCACCTTTTATAAGGTTGAGCTTTGTACTTTTTCTTTAATGGGATAATACATTTTTGAGCTCTGACATTTTTGAGCACAAGAGTTTTTGCTTTTTCCATATTGTTGCTTCATTCTTTGTGACAGGTTTATTGCATGCAGCTGGATCTTGGAGTTGAATCTGATATTTCATCAGTTTCTACATGGTATCAGAGCCTTGCTGCTGCAGCTTGTTCAAGTTTTTTTTGAAGCTGTGGATCAAGCCCTTTCTTTCTGGGGTTTTTCTGGTGTTTTTTATATTGGTTCTGTGGCGTTGCAATTTTTTGAAGCACCTTGGGAAAAAATTGACCTCATGGTTGCGTCCAGAAGGCTCGAAATACCCAAAATCTATATAAAATTTGACTTTTTTGGATACCGGAGCTTCTGGGAATTTTTTTTCTCTATAGGCCATACAGCACGCAAAACGAGAAAAAAAAATTAAAAAAAATATTTTTTAATGATTTTTTGCGTTTAAAAAAAATGCCTGTAGTTCAAAAAACATCACGCCACCCCACTGCCGCCGGCTGCTGCATCGGCGCGCCACCGGCGCCCAGCCGTCGCCCAACCTCCGCTCGGCCGCCACCGGCCGGCGCCCAGTCGCCGCCCAGCCTCCGCTCGGCCTCCGCCCGACCTCCGCCCAGCCTCTGCAGTGACGTCAACTGACATCACCAGGACGTTAGCCGACTACCATACGACTGTCAAATTTAAGACAGGGTCTATGTTTTTCTAGCAAGCTCACTTTTAAGGGTACCTGTCGGTTTTTTTCTCATAACTTGAGCATACGGTGTCCGTTTTTAAAAAACAAAATATCACCGGAAAGGTGTTTCCGAGCCCATTGCATTGGTGCAGGTCTTATTTCCTAATTTTTCCATTTGCTTGCCATTTTTTGCAGTCAAAGTCATACATTCCTTTGTGCTCCTGTTCTGCTTTTGGAACTCAGGTTTTTTTCTCGTTTCTTGTGTTTTCATAGTAATTTGTGGTGTACAGGGGATAGTATTATACATTGCGGGGGGGGGGGGG
>MU224425.1:3284507-3343695 GCA_018584345.1 Thuja plicata
GGTAACTTGAATCACAACACATTAACTAATCTCAGCATGAAACCTTGGATCTAATAGAACACAACTTTCTAGATAGGCTTGCATAAATATTTCATAGAGAGGTCTGAGATAAACAGAGGCTATTCAGAGAAAGAAGTAATTTCACAAACAATAGCGTATTCACTATAAGTAGACAGAGACTATGACCTGCAAACAAACATCCACTTCTGCAATAGGGCACAAGAATGAGACAAAATGATAGGGGACTGAAGAATATCCACAAACTCATCTAAATCAGATCATCCACAATAGTACACAAAATTACAGAAAGAAAGAGGGCTCAAGAACTCCAATATTTCTCTAAAAATCATTCAATATATTCTAATTCAGTAAGAGAGATTCAGACAAGAAAGCTCGGGGACAGAGAAAATGTCACAAAAAGCCTGTAATATCTGAATATCAATGAAAGATTACATACTGTAAAAGTCAGAGGGCAGGAAAAATGCCACATAACTTCTAAGTAAGGAAAACTCTGAGCTCTAAAAGCTCCCAAAACTAATATATATACTCCCCAGCACGCAGGCTTGAAGTCCCAAAAATGGTTAGGGTTACAATTGATTGCAATAGAATAATTTAGGAAACCCTAACACTTTCCCATCTATCAGAAGAAACTCTAAGATATCTATCAAAGATCAGATACATCTTTGAAAGTAGCCTCGTTATAATGAAAATCTCTGAGAAAGGTTGGTGAATCTGATATGAAAGAAGACCAGTCGAAATACATGTAATGAAATCTGAAGGGAACCCCTGTTTGGGTCAATCTGGCCTTTATTATTTTACAGACAAATTTGCTTGAAATCAGATTTCCCCTTCAAAAAAGCTGAATTAACCCTTACTTCCTCTGAAAGGTCACCCCTTATCTATCTAACCTCTGCCAGTCGGCTGCCATTACTGTTTGAATCCGATCTGCAAATATATTTTTTGAATTTAAAATATAAAAAATGGTCATGTGGCGCCATCCCTTTCTTTGTCTTTGACCTGTCTAGCCCGTGTGGTTAAACTTAACCGCCAGCTGACTGCGGTTACCTTTCCCTTTTTAAGTTTCCAGGTCTCCCAAGCTTTTATTAACCGTAGCTTAGATCAAGCGACCTCGCAACTGTCGTAGATTTTGGCTTTGATGGAACGACGGTCACTAGATCTCCCGATCACCATGGAATATACCCTTTGTCTTTGAGACCTAGCGACTAAGGCAATCTCCTTATCGCATGAACATTTGACATATTCACACCTTGAATGGCAATCCCCCGACTGACCATGAAGGCTCGGGCCCATGCTGCCACTTGTCAACCTTGTACTGGCCTTTGTTTGCTTGATCAGCTCTAACAATATGCCAACTGTATTGCCATATTAGACATCTTTTACTTTTGAATTAAGAGACTACGCGACTATCCCTCTAGTCGCGTAATTGGGAGATATTTTTGACCTTTAGGTGATCACCCGACTATCGTCGATTCTTTCATCGCTTTATCTGACGACCCTCCTTTAATATCATGATATTCGGGGTAGACCCTAATTTGTATTGAGACTCGGTGACCAAAGGGGAAGCGCTAACCTATCATATACTGAAGCTTTACCATGGTTTAGGAAGTATAAAGGGTCGCGGGGTCTCATGAAGATTTGCCAACTCAAGGTTTAGACAAGCGATAACTCGAGTGAGGCCCTAGTCGCTTAATCACGTGAAGAGAAAGAGTAAACACATAATATGAAGCAATACCGCGACTGTCCAATGAGGTAAAAGGAACATGGGAAACTCAGTATTTTAAGTGATCGAAAAGGTAATGACAAAACATAAGATAACTAGGGTTTTTACTACAATGATCACTTTTCTCAAATTATAACAGTCATCCCTTCCAAATATTAAGGTTTTCTCAGAGCAGAGACATATTGCATGGAACAGAGCGAACAACAAGATTGAAAAAGATATCCAATACACAACAAGGACCAGAAAAATTACCAAATCTTTGGCACAGGCTGGGCTCAACCCTTGTGGGAGCCTCATTTAACCCCACCTATCCAATTTTGAATAGTCATGAAAAATTGGATAACATTTTGGCGATTTCTGCGGGATGTCTGCCTGCTAGACATTGAGAACCAGTGGCCTTTGAAACATTCCATTGGGCATGGATTCATTTCTGCGAATGAAACCTTACTCTGACATAGAAACTGATCTTAAACAAAACTTATGTGCATGGACACTTCTTAAAAAGCTGGGAATTAGACTTGAAAGCTTTGAAAGAAAGCAGGAAATCTAATCTACCCTAAGCTAACTAGTGAAACAAATCTGGTCAAACAAAACCATTCACTGGATTGTTAAAGTAGCTACCTTTTCTGATTAAAACATTTTTAATTACATGCATAAGGACAACTACAAGTATATGAGGCATGTATAGATTTGTCAAACAATGATAAACTGCCTCTATGAAAAAGAGATCAGATTCACCTACCTCAATCTGATCATGTGAAGGTACCTCAAAAAACTCCATTTGGGCTAGATATCTGATAGGGCAGACCCTTGAGATTTTGAATGTAGAAACCTCCTTGCTGGCATCTTCCTTTTCTTCATGGTTGTCCTCTTTCACTATGGAAAGCCAAGTCATCTCCTCCTTAATGGTCAAAAAGATGTTATCTTCTTCCCTCAAACCGGCCAAAAGCTCATCAAATCTGTCAAGATCCTGAAGATTTGAAAATGGCTCCAAATTTTGCTTAGGGGGCAGATTCCTTGAAAGAGAGTTATCCAAAAATGGATCTTCTGCAGCAGGCACACAACTCTGAACTCCAACTCCAAGGAATAGGGGTTCATCATTCATCCTTTCACAAAAAATCTCTATGATCTCTGAAAAATCATACTCTTCAAAACCTTTGTCAATGTTCTCCTCTTGTTGCTGCAAAGTTGCAGGGGTAGTCATGAAAATAACTTCATCATCCTGCTCAATGAAATTAGGTAGCTCATCCACCAAGGTCATATCATCTTCTTCGATATCCACCATCTACTGATGTTGCACCTTTTTCCCCAACTGATTTTTTGTCATAGGAAATGACATAGTCTCTGCTTTCTTACCAACAAAGATGGGCATCCCCTCAAATAGGTTCACCAAGATATCAGCTTGAATATTCGTTTCTTCCTTCTCAGTTTTTTGTCCAAGCTCATCACAGTCCTCACTGAGCTCTGAAGTCTCTGACCTCATCTCTTCCGCATTATCACAAAGAAGCTCATTTACCATAAGCTCTTTCCTTGATTCTAAGCTAGTACCCTTGCAAAGGCTTGGCATTTGACAACCAAGAAGCAGAGATGGAAATTTCCATAGAGGTTCTTCACCCTGAGGGACAATAGAGGCCTCTTGGGATGAATCATTTTCTTGGACAAACTGCCCCTTTAGATTAATGGACTGATCTTTAATCATAGGTTCTTGGGCAGAAGCCTTTGCTTTGAAGCTTGGAATATGCAGTTGAAGGGGCTTAAGGAAAGACATAGAAGGCATGTCTACCTTGAGTCTTGGTAAGTCAAAGCCTGCACCACCTTGGCGCTGCTCCTTTACGGCAACCCTTGTTGCAACCACTCCTTGAGGTTGCTGATGTTCTAGAGGCGACTGCAAGTGCTCTGTTGGCTTTTGTGCTTCAAGAAGATCCTTGAAGCTCAAAAATGGATGCCTTGCAGGTTCCTCATGCGTAGGCTGTGGGAGGAAATGATACCTCCAACTTGGAATCTCAAGGCTAAGGGCTTCCCTTTCAGCAATGTGAGCTTTCAACTTTGCTGAAATAATTTCAGCTTGTCGATTGAGCTCCTCTTTAAATTGCCTCCCTTGAAGCATCCCAATCTTAGGGATATATGCTTGCAAGGTTGTTGCTTTAGGGTAGGGGGTTGACCCTTGAAAGTAGCCTTGAGTTTCCATATCTTGTTTCTCATAGGCTTGAGTTTCCATATCTTGTTGCGAATTCTTTATCTCAGATATTTGCTTGACCATGTCAAGCATTTTAGCCTTTATCTTTTCTTGTTCTCTTATAAAATCTGAGGTCTGAGTCTACTGCCAATTGGGCTGAGAAGGGGGGGGGGTGGGAGGTAAGCGTGGTGAGCCAACTGCCTATGCATTAGCATCTCTTGTTGTGCCTTTAATGCCCATGGGCCTTCTCTTTGGAGGGCTTGCTCATAATCTTTCACAAGAGCATAGTCATTTTGGGCATGTTGGATATATTGGTGGCCTTGTATAGTATGGAAGCTTGGGGTAAAGGTAGACCTTGGAGGGCTTTGGTATGGCTGATGACTAGCCCATTGAAAACTATTATCATAATAAGAAGGAGAGTAACCTACTTGTCCATAGTAACTTGACATGTCTACTCATATAGTTAGCTGGAATTTTATAAAAATATGTAAAAGTTTGGAATATACCAGCACTTTGACCTTTGAAACCAGTAGGCCTTTGGAGTCGCCAGATATGCAGCAGAATGACCTCTTCTAGGCCTGAATCATGTCATCAGCATATCAGTGATAGCATGACTTTCAAGATGAAATTCTTTATGGAGTCCCACTGAGCGTGCTAGAACTGTTAGACACCTAGATTTGCACCCTTACCCAAGCTCTCGTAGTCTTGGTAATCTAGTGTAACATGGGAATTGTCTCAAGGTTGTGGGACCTTTTTCTAACCAAGACAAGACCTCCAGATTCTAGGCTAGTTCCTCTTGATATGTCACCCAAATTTGCTTCCTAACATAAAAGTAAATTCTTGAGGGAAAAGGGATAGAAGGAATGCATGAAAGGGAAATAACTGAAAAGAAAACTATCCTACTAGGTGATACACCGAAGGTAACTTGAATCACAACACATTAACTAATCTCAGCATGAAACCTTGGATCTAATAGAATACAACTTTCTAGATAGCCTTGCATAAGTATTTCATAGAGAGGTCTGAGATAAACAAAGGCTATTCAGGGAAAGAAGTAATTTCACAAACAATAGCGTATTCACTATAAGTAGACACAGACTATGACCTGCAAACAAATATCCACTTCTGCAATCCGGCACATGAATGAGACAAAATGATAGGGGACTGAAGAATATCCACAAACTCATCTAAATCAGATCATCCACAATAGTACACAAAATTATAGAAAGAAAGAGGGCTCAAGAACTCCAATATTTCTCTAAAAATCATTCAATATATTCTAATTCAGTAAGAGAGATTCAAACAAGAATGCTCAGGGATAGAGAAAATGTCACAAAAATCCTATAATATCTGAATATCAATGAAATATTACATATTGTAAAAGTCAGTGGGCAAGAAAAATGTCGCAGATAACTTCTAAGTAAGGAAAACTTTGAGCTCTAAAAGTTCCCAAAACTAATATATATACTCCCCAACACGCAGGCTTGGAGTCCCAAAAATGGTTAGTGCTATAATTGATTGCAATAGAATAATTTAGGAAACCCTAACATTGTCCCATCTGTTAGAAGAAACTCTGAGATATCTATCAAAGATCAGATACATCTTTGAAAAGTAGCCTCGTTATAATGAAAATCTTTGAGAAAGGTTAGTGAATCTGATATGAAAGAAGACCAGTCGAAATACATGTAATGAAATCTGAAGGTAACCCCTGTTTGGGTCAATTTGGCCTTTATTATTTTGCCAGAAATCAAATTGCCCCTTCAAAAAAGTTGACTTAACCCTTACTTCCTCTGAAAGGTCACCCCTTATCCATCTAACCTCTGCCAGTCGGCTGCCATAACTGTTTGAATCCGTTCTGCAAAGATATTTTTTGAATTTAAAATATAAAAAATGGTCATGTGGCACCATCCCTTTCTTTGTATTTGACCTGTCTAGACCGTGTTGTTAACCTTAACTGCCAGCCGACCACCATTACCTTTCCCTTTTTAAGTCGCCAGGTCTCCCGAGCTTTTATTAACCGCAGCTTAGATCAAACGACCCCGCAACTGTCATAGATTTTGGCTTTGATGGAACGGCGGTCGCTAGATCTCCCGATCACCATGGAATATATCCTTTGTCTTCGAGACCTAGTGACTAAGGAAATCTCCTTATCGCATGAACATTTGGCATATTCACACCTTGACCGGCGATCCCCCGACTGACCATGAAGGCTCGGGCCCATGCTGCCACTTGTCAGCCTTGTACTGGCCTCTGTTTGCTTGATCAGCTCTGACAATGCACCAACTGTATTGCCATATCAGACATCTTTTACTTTTGAATTAAGAGACTACGCGACTATCCCTTCAGTCACGTAATCGAGAGATATTTTTGACATTTAGGCGATCACCCGACTATCGTCGATTCTTTCATCCCTTCATCTGACGACCCTCCTTTAATCTCATGATATTCGGGGTAGACCCTAATTTGTATTGAGACTTGGCGACCAAAGGGGAAGTGCTAACCTATCATAGACTAAAGATTTACCATGGTTTAGGAAGTATAAAGGGTCACAAGGTCTCATGAAGATTTTCCAACTCAAGGTTTAGACAAGCGATAACCCGACTGAGGCCCTAGTCACTTAATCGCGTGAATAGAAAGAGTAAACACAGAATATGAAGCGATACCGCGACTGTCCAATGAGGTAAAAGGCACATGGGAAACTCAGTATTTTAAGTGATCGAAAAGGTAATGACAAAACATAAGATAGCTAGGGGTTTTTACTACAACGGTCACTTTTCTCAAATTATAACAGTCATCCCTTCCAAATTTTAAGGGTTTCTCAGAGCTGAGACATATTGCATGGAACAGAGTGAACAACAAGACTGAAAAAGATATCCAATACACAACAAGGACCAGAAAAATTACCAAATCTTTGGCACAGGCTGGGCTCAACCCTTGTGGGAGCCTCATGTAACCCCCCCTGTCCAATTTTGAATAGTCATGGAAAATTGGATAACAGTGCCATAACAAACTTTTAGGTGGTCTCTGTTCCACTCGGTTATTACTGTTGTAGACGTCTAAAGTCATCCTTATATTAATTTAATTAATATTACCTTAACATTATAATTAATTATATTTTTTATATTCTTTTATTTATTTAATTAAATTTATTTAATTGAATGTAATTCACTTGCCTTAGTATTTAAATTTAATTTAAATACTACCCCTTTGATGTATTAAATTTTATTTAAATACATTCCCCTTCATTAGTCCCCTTTAAATGAATTTTTAATTTATTTATTCCTCCATATGACTTAAATTCTACTAAACCAAATTAATCTAAATTTTAAATTTGGATTAAGCTAATTTGAACCTAGATCCTACCCTACCTCATATCACTCTCACAAAATAGACCTACTCACTAATTAACTAAGGTTAATTAGGCTAATTTCTTGATTCCTACACCAATTAGTCCTAATTATTTGCAAAAATCACCTTTTCCAAACAATCCTTATTGGGTGCCAACAAGGTTTCTTACACCCATGATGACACCTTCTTACACTTTCTAAAAGTGTTCTATTGGCCCAAATCTCTTACACCTCTTACAAGATCCTTCCCATGTGTACTTTAAATACACTTTGACTCATCACATCCAAAGTTGCTCACACATGTGTGAGAAAATTGGGCCTCTTGCATGGCTTATGTGTCCCTCATGTGGCACCTATGTGGATGCCACAGGAGCTCCACCTCATCCAATCTCTCTCTCTCTCTCTCTCTCCTCCAAAAAATATATAAATAGAGGCCATTGTCAAGAACAAATCATCTCTTTTTTATCCATTGTTATCATGCTAGTTTAACTCTAGAATTTCTTAGTGCATTTTATGTTTTATGCTTTAATTCATTTGAAAATCTAGAAATCACATATTAGGCTTAAATGGAGTGAATCTTAGCTTAGATCTTGCATATCATCCTAGTTTAGTCATTGAATCTTCATCATAGTATAGTCTTGCATTTGCAATCATGGTGAGAGTTTGAGACAAGTTCTCAATACTTGTTTCTTGAGTTCTTCACTCATTTTAGTCATTTAGCTTGCATCTTTAATCATCAAGTGGGATTAGTATATTGTGTTGGGAGAGAACACCCACAAACTTCTCTAAGAGAAAATTAACAAGGCATTGGGTACCCTTGTTCAGCTCATCAGAGGTTATGATAGAGTTTCTTGTTTTTGTATTATGCTTTTAGACATGTTAGTGTAGTTGATTGATTTATACCTCTAATGCTTGCATGTCTGAGCGTGCTCCCAACAGGTTAGATTCTGACATATACATTTTGGCACGCCTGGTGGGACCGGCGTCCCTAATTTTCTAACATTTTTTGCAGATTTCACATTTTTTCCATGGCTCTGGAAATTTTCATGCAGACCCGTCTCCGCTCTAGAGTCGTCATTTGCGCTTCTCAGTCATCTGCGCCTATAACTCACCGTCTCTGCCTGTTCAGAAATAAACTTATAATACTGTGGTTTAAACTATTTTTTATCAAGTTTTTAGTATTTTAACTCTCTGGTTTTTGATAGTAAGACAATTTTTAGGAGTTAAATGCTGTCCAATTTGATAAAAATCCTATTTTAATGTCTGATTAAGTCTGTTTTTTAGCAGAATCTGACTGTGTTTCTTATTCTGTCGTCTGTACAGGTGAAAATCCGTATCCGCAGATCACCGTCTGCGCGGTTCGCCAGCTGCACAATTTTCCTATGGGTTACTATATTTTGCAACATTTTACATTTCAGAATAGAAAACTACTAACGGTTTTTGTGCAGGTTCCCTGAAGGTTTTTAACAGATTCTTGAAATGAACTTGTATGGTTAAACATTTGTTTTGGAATGTATGTTGCTTAAAATGAACCTCACTCAATCTTGAATGTTAAAGGAACGAACTTCACATATCTTGAATGACATAAGGCAAATTAACATACCTTTACAAGCTTTCCTTTTTGTTGTGTGGGAAAAGAATTGAACTTGCATTCTTAACCATACTATTGTGTATTTTGTTTAGATAGAAAACACTTAGTTGCTCTAATTAGATTCAATTTGAAATGAATTCTTCTTGGTGTGTTTGAAGAAGTGTTTTTCAACACTTCTTTTGAGATGCTTTGTCATTTAGATTAAATCCCTTTAAAGTACGATATCCTCTCCCCTCGCCTTCGTGGAAATTGGGTGAAGAGAAATCTTAGCTTAATCAAGCTTCTAGAGAGGCTTGTCTAGAGGGTGCGCTTCACCTTTAGAAGATGACCTCAAATTGGTAATCCCTTCGGCCGGTATAGAAATAAAGTGCGACCCAAAGGTTCTCTTTATCCCTTCAAGCTCGGGCAGGTTGTGTTCAATGGTAGTCTATACTAAGTGAATATCCTCAACATATTGGCATGGTTGAACTAGAGACTTAAGTATCTCACGCCGTACAAACCGATTGTAGGGACGCCATGAAATCTTACTACCAACTGTAACTTAGTAGCCTACCCGATTCACCTCTGAATGGTGACTTATTATAGTGTAAAGGGAGGGAAGATTCTCCCCCCAAGATTCCCATCATACGTGTCCCAGGGTATTGTGTTGCGAAAGAGATCCTCGTAGCACGACAACAATACTTGGCAAAAGGCAAAAATACATGCACCCTTCCCAGGGTGACACTGCTATGTGAGCTGAAGGACTACCAAGCAATGGGCCTATAATATTTCATGCGAAGCCAATTTCCTAAGGTAGATACTGTTTGAACTGTCTTCGTTGTGATAGACCAAGTAAAAACATAAGTGGCTTGAAAGAGTCACTTGAACATACACAAACGAGATCTTGCAATTTGAATCAAAATTTCCCAATGTCACATTTTCTTGTATCCCTCAAGGTTGCTTTGTCCCTTGTTGGATTGTTTTAAGACATGTGCTTGTTATTTTTCTTGTTTGAATGTGCTGAAATCAGTTCTTGCCATCAAACAAATTTGCCCAAAATCAGACTGAAGGTCAAAATCTGCCCAGAATTTCAACACATTGTCTTAGCAACAGTTGACCATTTCCGCTCTGGATCTGCCGTCTGTGCAGATCACCAGCTGTGTCTGATATCGCCGTCTCTGCTTGAAAATAGTGAGCTTCCAAATATGCCGAGACATTCAAAATTTGACCTTTTGTAGGACCTCAAAATCATTTGTCCTAGATCATTCAGTCATTCAGCCAAAATCAGATTTTTTGTATGACATGACCAGTTTCAAGAAACATAAGAAGGTTAAGCTTCCAACACCTCCAGTCTATAGAGAGCAGAAGGAAAACACTCACAAATCTAAGGAATATCAACATATTACCACATCTATCAAAAAAGAGATTGAGCATCGCGAGAAAGTTGATAAAATCCTTTACAATAACAAGGTCTACAACTTCATGGCTAAATATTCTATCAATAGTGCTTTCGTCGCCATTGAACAATACGACTATATAACCTCTTGCTTCTAGGATCAATTCTTCCATTCTTCTATCATCATTATTCTCTTGGAGCATTAGATCAAATCATCAAGTCAAATCAATCCTTTTAGGTTGAAAGACCTTAATCAAAGTATTACAACCTTCATCCTCAAACAAACACAACATTGCTTGTAGACCATCAGTCTGTCTCAAGTAATTTAAATCCCTTAGTGATGTCTCATATTGCTTGAGATCACAAGTCCATCTTCAAGTAGAACATGTGTTACTTCAAATCCTTTTGTGTTTGTGTCATCACAAGGTTGTGTCATGCTTAGGTTTTGTTCCAAAAACCTTTTAATCAATCAATCAATCCTCAATCCAATCCAATCAAACATCAATCAATCCAATCAAATCCAGAATCAAGATCTTTGCTCCATTTCATTTCTTACACCTTCTTGTCTTCCATTATTCTAAATACACCATTGTATGGTAGTCACTCGATCCCAAGCTAGAAACATGAGGCGTGCAACATTCAACACTATTACCCATGAGGAGAATCCTTTTGCCACTCAATATTTTCAAGGAACTGGAGTACAAGTTGAGGAAGTTCCCGAAGAAACTAAGCTAGTGGACCAAGAAGAAAGACCCACCCAAGTGATGGACTTCCTTAGTGATCCATACAACTTAGAAATGGTTGAGAAGGCCATTATGCACAACAGTGCTGAAATATTCTTGAATCTTGTTCATAATGGTGTCACGGTGCCTACTGACTTTGATGAAACACTCCTTACTTGAAATGTCACCAAGGTCGTCACTACCACTACTGTAGCCATGGATTCTACTTCCAATGATACATCATCACATGACACCGGTAAAGGACCTGTTAGCGAACCTTCCACATTAGTACCCACATCAGTGCCTTTGTCAAAAACCACATCAATACCTCAATTAACAACATAACAAATTCAACAAATCCTAAGCGCTTTGCCAAATAATACTACACACAACAACACTCAAATGACGATAACTCAAGGAGAAAGTGCTAATGTCAACAACATAGGGCAGATTTCCATGCCCTTGCCTACGTCATCCCTATTTCAAACAACAAGAATGAAGACATCTACAACCAATACATCTCGAGCCTATCAATATATACCTCCTCCTACTATTGGTATGACCTCCATGAGATTTTCAGCTGCACAGTTTGGAGGAGGAGCTTATGTACCGCCGCTTATTCCCTGGAATACTCTAGATTTCACTCAACAATTCAATGAGCTCAAAAGCATTGTACAAGGCTTACAAAATGGGGTCAATAAGGAGTTTTCTTTTGAAGAGATTTGTCCCTACCCATTTGACAAGTCTATCACAATGCAACCATTCCCACCAAACTTTGAGATGCCTAAATTTGAGAAATACAAAGGTGAAACATGTCCTCTACAACATCTCAAAGAGTTTTACATTGCTTGCCTACAATGAGAATTATTTAAAAAGACTCTTCACTAGGAGTCTTGGAGGCGCAACTTTAGAATGGTTCATGGCTGTCCCTTATGGGTCAGTCTCTACTTTCTCTGATCTTGCAGAGAAATTTGTTGGACAATATTCATATAACATTGAGCATCAAGCAACACTCAGCGATTTGTGCAATACTAAACAAAAGAATGGAGAAACTTTTACTAGTTTCTTACAACGATGGAGACATATTGCAAATCACATGCCATGGAAAATACCTGATAGTCACTTAATTGACATCTTCACAAAGAATTTGATTTCTTAGATGTCTTTCCAAATGAAAATGGCTTCACCTGAAACCTTTGAATCCCTTGTCAAGAAGGGAAAAGACATTGAGGATGGCCTTTTACAAAGAGGTAGCATCAAACATTATACTCCCTCCAACAATGATAAATTGAAATTTTAGAGTAAAAACAAAAGAGTTTTCAATGATGGAGTGACTGATGCCAAGCATGTTCAAACTGTTCAAGCATCCAACAATAACAATCAAAACAATCGCAATAACAATCAGAACCAAAATCAAAATCGCTACAACAATCAAAATCAGAATCAGAATAATCAGAATAATTAGAATCAGAACAACAATCAGAATCACAATCAACAACCACGCAATCAATCATTTATGTTTCCTCGCAACAATTACAACAACAATAACAACAACAACAATAATAATAACAATTGACAACGGAGACAATTCACAGCTTTGACAGAACCTCTAGATGTGATCTTTAAACAACTTGCGGATCAAGGAATGATAGTTTATCCAAATACTCGTAACTCGACCTTTTGATGAGAATCAACCTAAACCTGTTTGGTATAGAGATAATGACTATTGTGATTATCATCGCATAAAGGGGTATGATACCAAGAAATGCATGAAGCTTAGACACTTTGTGTAAGATCTCATTGAGGATGGGAAAATTGAAGTTGAAGGTCAGAATGCATCCTCATCTAATGCGAAACTCAAAGTATACAATCAACCCTTCCCACCTCACAATCAAAACAATGCATCAAACACAATCCCATATGACTATTCTACCAATACTATCACAGGCCATGATCGAACATGTGGAAGTCTAAATGAAAATGATATCTTTGGGTTTGACTCTCTTTGTGGTCGCATTGAAGAATCTGACACACATATTAACACCATAATCCTCAAAGTTGCTGATTGTAATGCTACTACACGCCAACCCAGAGTCACTGTCCAAGCTGTTGATAAACCTTCTACATCTGCAAATCCACCAGCTACACCATCTACCGCTGCTCAGCCTACCTCACGCTATGACCTTTTGGCTCAGTTAGGGACAACTTCACCAATTCACAGAGAAATCCTTGATAAAGCTCTAAATGAATCACATGTCCCTGAGAACATCAACACTGCACAATTCCAAGCTATGATAGGGAACTTAGCCGCACAAGAACATCTTTTCTTCACCGATAAGGACTTTCATGGTCCTGACCTGCATCATAATAAATCTCTCCATTTAGAAGGAAAAATCCAATCCACAAGAATAAAATGAATCCTTATAGATGGTGGATCTGGCTTGAATTTGTGCACATTGAAAATGATTCATAATATTGGTCTTTTTGAGGACCTCATTGATGCAAACAAACAAATCACAATAAAGGCCTATGATGATCAAGAGCGAGAAAGCAAGGGTCTGATCACACTACCCTTACAAGTGGGCCCGACCTTGATTGAAACTGTTTGCCATGTGCTGGATCTAGATCTACCTTATAATATCCTGCTAGGACGACCATGGATACACACTATCAAAGGTGCACCCTCTACTTATCATCAATGTCTAAAGTTCCCACATCACGGTAGAGAAATCACAATTCCTGGAGATCTTGAGCCCTTTCAATACTGCAAGAGACTAGAAGGCAAACAATCTAACTATTGTCCATTAAATGAGTTTGGATGATATTCTAATCAAGAAACCCCTGTTTCAAACACTCCATCAGTTCCAAAATAGACATCAAAAACACCAGCTGAGCAATCCAAAGGAAAGGAAAAAGTTACTGAAGACAAAGTTATTGAAGACAAACCCTCCTCATCTGAAGCAAAGGCCACTTTTACAAATCAATGCATGGGAGAGTATAAATTTGAAAGTGCTCTATGTATTAGGCAACTCCCTTTGTCTCCAAAGTCTTATGGAAGACCATCACCATTACCCCCCTCTAAAAACAAAGCGCTTCTGTGCTGCAAATCAACTATTTTTGAACATTGGGGGTCCCTATCGGATGAACAGATGGAATACAATGTCCTTGATTGGCTCTATAGTGATGAAGAAGAATGAACTATAATTTTCCCCAAAGGAAAGTATCCTAAGGTTATTCTCATTTTCAAAAGTATGGGATATCATGGTACTGGCCTTGGAGCTAATGAAACAGGTAAGAAGAAGATCATAACAGCCAATGGCTATCCTAAAGGACATGGATTGGGTTTCGTAGAGACCAAGACTAACTTCGCTAAGGATTACTGTCTAGCTGCCTCAAATTCAGACACTGAGGAAGAGTTCTTCAAAATTCCTTTCCACTACGTTGAAGATGACCTAAATGAAAATCATCATGTCTTCACTATCACCCAAGCCAACCTTTCATCCCCTCGTCTACCCCTCACAAACCCTGGATTAATTGATTGGGATCAACAAGACTCATCACCAGCTTTGGACATTTGTGATTCGGATGAGACAATTTTAGACCTCTTTGGACTTAAGAATCTCCAAGAGTACAAACATTAGATCCACTACAGAGAACAAGCCTACTTCGGTAGCCAAGTCAACTCTCTCAGTCGCAAAAATGAAAAAGAAAATCAAAATAAAAAAAATGAAAATACATCCTCTGGTGAAAACCTCTCGCAAGCACCTTTGGTTGAAGAAAATGATAAAATAAAGGACGCTCCCTCTAGTGAAAACCTTTCTGAGGTGCTAGAGGAGGGAGAGACTGACTTTCCATTTATATCCTTAGAACCAGAAGTGTCCTCTATGATTATCGAAGACACTATTCCAATCAATCTGGGCACAGAAACAGATCCACACATCACCTACATTGTAGTTTCTCTCAGTGATCAGGAAAAGAAAGACATGACAGCGTTCTTGCATAAACATAAAATCAACTTCGCCTGGACTTACAAATACATGTCCAGGCTAGATACAGATCTTGTCATGCATCATCTTGCTGTAGATCCAAGTGTAAAGCCTGTTAAACAGAAACTTCACAAAATGCATCCGCAAGTCGCACTGGTAGTCAAAATAGAACTTCAAATAATGCTGGATGCAGAAGTAATCAGACCAATTGATTATCCTGAATGGGTTTCTAATATTGTACCAGTTGGGAAGCCTGCTGGGGGCATTCACATCTGCACTGATTTCAGAGATCTAAACCTTGCATGTCACAAGAATGATTTTCCACTCCCAAATATTGACATTATAGTGGATTTGACTGTCGGACATGAAATGTTGTCACTTATGGATGACTTCTTAGGTTACAATCAGATCAGGATAGCACTAGAAGACCAGAACAAAACTAAATTCACAATGCCTTGGGGCACTTTCTGTTATCAGGTGATGCCCTTTGGCCTTAAAAATGCCAGAGCTACTTATTAATGAGCAATGACTACCATCTTTCATAACCTTTTACATGTCATCATGGAAGATTATGTGGATGATCTTTTAGGGAAATCCAAGACAAGGGAATCACATATTCCTATCCTTACTACCATTTTTGAGTGATTGGAGAAGTATAAGCTTAGGCTGAATCCTAAGAAGTGTGTTTTTGGAGTACAATCTGGTAAGCTGCTGGGATACATTGTGTCATGGCATGGAATAGAAGTTGATCCAAATAAAGTGAAAGCAATCCTAGAGATGCCACCACCCAAAATATTGAAGGAATTACGCAGTTTACAAGGAAAACTGCAATCAATCAAAAGATTCATGTCACAACTAGCAGATAAGGTGCATCCATTCTCTCATCTCCTGTGTAAGAATATCAAGTTTCAGTGGGATTGCTTATGTCAAAATGCATTGAGAAACTGAAAGGATATCTTTCTAATCCACCTGTGTTGGTACCACCTGTTGTTGGACGTCCTCTGATTTTATACATATCTTCTATAGAGGTCACGTTGGGAGCCCTCCTTGCACAATTAGATGATACCGACAAAGAGCGAGCAATTTACTATCTCAGCAGGACTCTTATTGGCTATGAGTTGAATCATTCCCTAATTGAGAAGGCATATTTGGATGTTGTTTTCTATACATAGAAACTATGACATTATATGCTTAATCATAAGATTCATCTTGTTGCCAAAATTGATCCCCTCAAGTATCTCCTAGCACGTGTTGCTCTTACTAGTCGTATAGAAAAATGGGTCATGATCCTTAGCGAGTTTGACATTGTTTATGTGGATCGCAAAGCTAGCAAAGGACAAGTAATTGTAGATCAGTTAGCTGAAGCACCTATTGATAGTAAATATCCTTTGATCACATATTTTCCAGATGAATCAGTCCTTAATCTTTCCTTGAGTACACCATGGAAGCTTTATTTTGATGGATCCTTCACTCAGAAAGGATCGGGGGAAGGAATCTTATTTGTTACACCAAAAGGGGATCTCATCCCTAAATATTATAAATTACAATTTCCTTGTACCAAAAACATTGCATAATATGAAGCCCTTGTACTTGGACTCCAGTAGGCCATACAATGGAAGATTCTCAATTTATTAGTGCTTGGTGATTCACAATTGGTTATCAAACAAGTTATGGATGAATATCAAACAAAGGATGACAAGTTGCTTCCCTACCACCGTACAGTCGAAGATCTCAAAATGCATTTCACTGAGCTAATCTTCCAACAGATCCCTCGGACAAACAACAAAGTAGCAGACATCATGGCAACAATTGGGTCCTTGATCACCATGCCAAAATATAGCACACGGTGTGAGTTTCTTGTTGAGAATCTTACGGTCCCTGCCTACGACAAACTAAATTCCAAAATGGTGTGTGAAAATGCTGATCCCAACTCCCCATGGTACCAAGAAGTCTATTCTTACCTTCGCGATGGACATACCCCACTTACTTTAACTCCCAACCAACGAAAAACCTTCATTCGCCGCACTTCTCGATACACAATCCTTGGTGATACCCTTTTTCGAAAGCATTTTGATGGAACTCTTTTAAGGTGTATGAATTCTGATGAAGCACAAACGTCCTTGGAGGAGGTACATCAAGGAATCTATGGGGCTCACTCTAGTGGACTTACTTTGGCCAAGAAGTTGTTATGCACTGGATATTACTGGCCTACTATGGAGCAAGATGCCTACAACTATGTGAAGAAGTGTGTACCTTGTCAGCAACACGACAATTTGATACACGCTCCCTCCCAGTCCCTTCAACCCACCATCACCCCTTGGCCATTTTCACGCTGGGCTCTTGACCTTGTTGGCTAGATTTTCCCTAATTCTTCCAATGGCCATAAATATATCCTGGCTGCTACTGAGTACTTTACCAAGTGGGTCAAAGCTGTTCCTCTCACCTACACTACTGGAAAATAGATTTTGAAGTTCATCTTGAACTATCTTATCTGTTGCTATGGCATTCCTCAGGATATTATTACAAATAGTGGAGGACCTTTCAAGAACAAGGATGTCACATATCTATGTAGGAAATTCAGCATTACCCACCATACCTCTTCCAAGTACTTTCCACAAAGCAAAAGTCAAGCCGAGGCTACGAATAAAACCATCCTCAGAATCCTCAAGAAAACATTCGATGAAGCTATCCGTGATTGACACCTCCACCTCAATCCTGCCCTTTGGGCTTATCACACCTCCACTAGACCCCCCACTGGAGCCACCCCCTTTGCCCTTGTTTACAGTACTAACGCTATTCTACCCATCGAAATTGAGCTCCCTTCCCTTAGAATTTCTCTCAAGAATCTATTGTCTAAAGAAGAATATAGAGTTTCCCACTTGCAAGAGTTGGAACTCCTTGATGAGTGATGCCTCAATGCCCTAGACCACCTTTGCGTGTATCAAAATTGCCTTCACCTTCAATTCAACAAAAGGATCAAGTCTCGTCAGTTTGAGGTTGGTGATCTTGTCCTACAACACAATATGAAGAACCTCCAGAACCGTGAAAAGAAAGAAAAGTTTGAACCTAATTGGTTGAGGCCCTTCATCATCACAACAAAGTATGGTTCTGACGCTTATCATATTGCATCACTAGAGGGAGATCCTATCCCTAATCCTATACATATTGTACATCTCAAGCGCTTCTATGCTTGATCCGTCAGTAGTCCATTGTACAGCCAAATTTTTTAAAAAACCAAAAAATCAGAAAAGTAGAAAATCCAAAAATATTCAAAAAGCAAGCAAAAGCCAAAAAAATTAAAAAATCATAAAAAAATACAAAATATTGAAAATAATATCAAAAAAGTAAAAGAGAAAGAGAAATAAATCCATCCATTTGTGAAAACCACTTCGGTGGCGCAATGGATAAGTACCATGGTGAAAACCTATTTCAGGCGCCATGTGTAGTCAGATCCACCATCTGTTTCCACATTTTTTCCAAGCAGCCTACATCGCCTTCCATAGTAAAAGTCACTACCCATATCTATGCAGGTAGTTCCTTGACCGTTTTCCACCTCCATAATAAAAATTCCTGCACGACTGAGCTTACCATATCAATACTGAGCTTTGTTCTAGACACAGTGATCGCAAAAGTTTCCAACAAATCAGTAGATAGATTGACTTTCCTAATGATCGTTCTATTCACAAGAAATTGCCAATGAATTCCCATTTCTATCAATCAGTCTTTTGGCCCATCAGGATACATCCTTCCGGTGTCGGTTGTTCTATCAATCCTCACATCAAAATTGTTGATGGCAAGAACTTTTGGACTGAATGACCACTTGGTCAGGACGCCTTTTTGTGGATTTTATCTTGTGTTTTACAATGTCCTTATCGCAACAGCCTCGATCTTTTATATCTTGGTTTGTTATGGTGAGTATATAGTGAAATACGTGTCATTTGTGGTATGATCTGCTTGTCATAGTTTGTTAGAGCATTTATGTTTTGATATTTAGTTATGACTATGTATGCCTCACTGGGGGAAGGATTCATGCATCTCAAATCCCTCAAAAGATCTGGATGTACTGCATCTCCTCATGAGTAACATTTCATAGATCTCATCATACCTGATATCTTTCATTCTTGTTCCTAACAACCTATTTGTCTGAGAGTCTAGTCCACACAAAGGAACCATGTCACTTGTGTTTTCTAACACATGGTGCATAACTCCTTTTGCAATATCAAACTAGGGTGTGCTCTCCAGCATTAACACGGTATCAATCTGACTATCATCATGTAGTTAAGATTGCATTGTAGTTAGGCCATATTGCACTGTGATGTTGCTCTTGGAAAATGTTTCTATTTATTCCCCCTATCCAGTCACCTAAGTGATTTTATTAGACCTATTTGATACACACAAAAATAGTGTCCTCATATCTCATACTACATTCATTCATTAGGTTACTTTTATTATTCATTAAGTTCATTCATTAATCATTATTCATTACAGTTGCATTGTTACTTCATTCATTAATCATTACTCATTAAGGTTGCATTTAGTTCCATTACATATTTTAGTTGCATTGTTACTGCTTTCATTATCCATTCATTATATAGTTACATTGTTAAGTCCTTAACATCATTTTAGGATTCATTCATTTTTGGATTCATTACACATCTCATAAATCATATATGCAGTTACATTTATTAACCATCACATTACATCAATACATGTCAAAATATATCCATCTATAAGCATTAACACATCACATCTAACATCTATATATATCTACATCTCATCCCTGCATCACAAATATGTCAGCATAATCATATACATTCATCTCATCCTGCATGTCAGTCATAAACATCATATAACATATGTAATATAAAATCATAATGCATCCATACATCCTGCATAAACATCACATCATATAGCTTCATAAATAAAGTCCATAAGGTCCAAATAGTCCACAAAGTCCATGTATATATCTCAAAATGTCAGTCATACATAATGTGTCGCATAAATCATACAAAAAGGTGTATCAAAAATGGCCTAAGAAGAATCATGGTGGTGGTTGTGATGAACCTGCACCACTGCCTAGGTGTGGTGGTAACCCCACCGATCCCTGCGAACCTCGCCCTGTGCTCTCTCTGAGTAAGAAGGTTGTCGTAACCCCTCTAGCACTGCACCATAATAGAGACCCATATAATATGCGGCCTCTTGTCCCCTCTGACCAGCCTCTCTCTACGCTGCAAATGCATCTGCCATCATCTGTCCTACACCAGAAGCCCTGCCTTCCTGACGAGCTATCTCTAACTCTACTCTGTAGTCCTCTGCCCATCTCCATGCTAAGTCTCACTCTGCTATCAGAGTTGCTATCTGTGCTGACATAGCTGCCAGCTCCTCCGCATCTCCATGCTCCTCAATAATGGAAAAATCTCTGCTGTCAACCCGAGCCTATAATAAATCTAGTGCTCTCTGCGCACTATCTCCCCAAGCATTCTTCACTGCTAGCTCCCCCTATATCTTGGCTAGCTCTATCTATAAGCTTCTAGAGGTAGCCTACACTGTAGCTAGTAATCCCTATAGCCTCTGGATCTCTGCTTGCGCGCTCACCTTAGTCGCCTGAGATGTCGCGAGCAATCCCTGTACCCTGCCTAATTTAGTCTGAAGACTGTCCCTCTCAACTACCACTGTATCATACACCTCTTGGGCTATGTGCCCGAATAGTGGTCCCTGTACCTATGGCCCCTATCCCTGTGGTTCCTGTGGCTGATTAGGTGGCCCTTGTGGTTCCTGATCTTGTCCTGGATCCTGTACCTGTGCACCTGAGACTATGGGAGGCTACCTCCCTGTTGGTATCTCCACCTATCCTCTCCATCTGTGCTGCCACCCTGGGCCAGAATCTCCTCCCCCTGACCCCTCCTCCATCCTCGTCATCATCATCATCATCCTATCCATTTCCATCTCCTCCCTCTCTAGGATGCTCATCCTCTTGTACTATCCCTGACACTGTCAATCCCCGACACTGTCAACCTAGTCGGTCTATGTGCTTCCCACCACTGAGCGTATGCTGGGACTACGCCTGCATCCTGTAGAGACTCCTGTGCCCTGATCCATGGGACCTCTATCATCCCCATAAAATATGCTCGTTCTATGCAGGGATCTACTCCCATCCCCAAGATGCTACCCACCTCTCGGGTCACCAGTGGATGTGGGAACCCATCTGGAACTACCTCCTGGACCTGTCCCATCTATCTCTGTACCCTAGATGATATGTACCTAGAGATCATATATGTTGTCCTCCCGATCAACCAGTACTCAATCTGAACAAATCTCATGTAATACAAGTCATAAAACTTGTCCTCTACGTACCCGTCTTGCTGTAAGATCTCATGTCCCCAGGCCTCGCACCCTGCATATGGTGCCCACTGTATCTCCCCCATCTCATCAAGCCTCTACTGCCAGTAACCAACTGAATCTGTGGCCTCATAGCTGATTGGTGGCTTATATCTGCATACGAATGGCTCGTAAGCTGCTCTAGTCTCTCGGTGCCTAATCGATCGTATGACCACAATGTGCTCCCACACCCATACAAGAAGAAGCGTGCATCCTGGACCTAGTGCCCTACCCTTACGGTAGGCACACATGTGTAAATCATAATAGAGCTTCCCGAGAATAGTGTATCCCCAGCAGTACTGGTCTCCGTCCTCCACCATGCTACTGAGAACCCGTGCCCAACCGATAGGGAATCCCTTGCCTGCATGATCAGGCATCAATCGTACCCTAATCAATCCGGCCAAATAGAGGGCTACCCGCCACAACTGTGGCTCCATCACCATCGCTCTAGCCCAGGACATCGACTACTGTGTAGTAGGCAGATCTGCATACCTCTGACTGAATGTCATCTCCATGTATGGTTCCGAACCCTCAAAATAGTACTTAGGTATCAACCCCCGAATAGGCACTCTGTAGATCCTCCACATGTCGTGAAGGGTGATAGTAGCTTTCCCTGTCGGGAAGTGAAATCTCAAAGTGGTATTGTGCCACCTCTTAATCAAAGTAGACATAAGTGCATTATACACTCTCAGATGTGGCCAATGACGTACATGCTCCAGCCCGCATAGTGTGACGATCCCCCACTCCGCTACTGTCAGCTCCTACTCTAGCGCCATAGTTGCTGGGTAGCACTCTCTCGCCCGAAAGGTGATGGTATCCTCCTGCATCTAGCAAACTCATGTCAGAGATCAGATAGCATTCTGGGGCATCAAAAAATGTCCCATTCCCATCTGGAGCATCAAAAAATGCTCCTAGACCATTTTCTTTCCTCTTCTTCCTCTTTTTTTCTTCCGTTTTAGGGTCAATTTGCGTAGACGATGGTTGACCCTCGTAGATGGTGGATTTTTGCAGTCGCCAGTCTGTGGAGCTGACAGATCTACGTAGACGCCAGTCTGTGGAGATGGTGGTTTGGGTTGTCGCCTCTTTGCCACGCAGACAATGGAGTTCTAACTCCGCCATCTCTGCTGCGCATTCTCCCCTTTCCCCTTCCCTCGTCCATAGACGCTGATCCTTGATCGGTCATCTGCGAGGACGACGATCTATCGATTGCCGTCTACGCAGCCGGTGGTTAGGCGACCACCGTCTTCACTGCGTGTCAGCTTTTGGACACATTTATGACACCCTAGCCACCTAAAAAAGTATTAAATGCATAATAGACTTGGAGGTGTTTGACTATTCACCAGTGGTCCCGCTTCTATCGGTCGCTGGTGGACCCGAATGTGCTCTCCAAGTTGTGCTCGCTCTCGCTCTGCTGCCATCGCTCTCCTCTTCTTCTCTTTGTTTTCTCTTTATGGGTGAAAATGACTTGTCTTTGGGCCCTGGTGGACTATTTATAGCCCCTAAGGACCCATTTTCTTCCATTCTTCTCCCCGTTCCCCGTTCTGATCCCCATTTTTCTTGGACATGCCATGCAATTGGTCTTCTTTCCCCGTTTTCCTACTTTTTTCGAGAAAATGTTATTAAATTTTTTTATTTTGTCCTATTATTTTCTTGAGGGGGCACCTTCTTCCACTCTCACTGTCGTAAGTTTTCCTGACCTCTCTGGGGCATTTTATTTTCTTTTCTTTGACGCGACGCCACTTTTGACGCCGCATCAAAGAGGGGCAAAATGCAGACGTCTAAAATTATCCTTATATTAATTTAATTAATATTCCCTTAACATTATAATTAATTATAATTAATTAATTATATTTGTTACATTCTTCTATTTATTTAATTAAATGTAATTCACTTGCCTTAGTATTTAAATTTAATTTAAATACTACCCCCTTTTATGTATTAAATTTTATTGAAATACATTCCCCTTCATTAGTCCCCTTTAAATAAATTTTTAATTTATTTATTCCTCCATATGACTTAAATTCTACTAAACCAAATTAATCTAAATTTTAAATTTGGATTAAGCTAATTTCAACCTAGATCCTACCCTACCTCACATCACTCTCACCAAATAGACCTACTCACTATTTAACTAAGGTTAATTAGGCTAATTTCTTGATTCCTACACCAATTAGTCCTAATTATTTGCTCACACACGTGTGAGCAAATTTCCAAAAATCACCTTTTCTAAATAATCCTTATTTGGTGCCAACAAGGTTTCTTACACCCATGATGACACCTTCTTACACTTTCTAAAAGTGTTCTATTGGCCCAAATCTCTTACACCTCTTACAAAATCCTTCACATGTGTACTTTAAGTACACTTTGACCCATCACATCCAAAGTTTCTCACACATGTGTGAGAAAAGTGGGCCTCTTTCATGGCTTATGTGTCCCTCATGTGGCACCTATGTGGATGCCACATGAGCTCCACCTCATCCAAGCCCTCTCTCTCCTCCAAAAAATCTATAAATAGAGGCCATTGTCAAGAGAAAATCATCTCCCTTTTATGCATTGTTATTATGCTAGTTTAGCTCTAGAATTTCTTAGTGCATTTTATGTTTTATGCTTTAGTTCATTTGAAAATCTAGAAATCACATATTAGGCTTAAATGGACTGAATCTTAGCTTAGATCTTGCATATCATCCTAGTTTAGTCATTGAATCTTCATCATAGTGTAGTCTTGCATTTGCAATCATGGTGAGAGCTTGAGACAAGTTCTCAATACTTGTTTCTTGAGTTCTTCACTCATTTTAGTCATTTAGCTTGCATCTTTAATCATCAAGTGGGATTAGTATATTGTGTTGGGAGAGCACACCCACAAACTTCTCTAAAAGAAAGTCAACAAGGCATTGGGTCCCCTTGTTCAGCTGATCAGAGGTTATGATGGAGTTTCTTGTTTTTGTAGTATGCTTTTAGACATGTTAGTGTAGTTGATTGATTTATACCTCTAACATTTGCATGTCTGAGTATGCTCCCAATAGGTTAGATTCCAGCATATACATCTCTCTCAGTGCTTGGTGTTGTCTGTGTATCTCAGTTATACTAGTGTTTGGTTATGCTGTGTAGCTCAGTGTTGTCTTCTGTTCGGTATAGTCTGTCTACTAAGTAATCACTGTGCTCGATTGACTCTAGACGTGATCAGTTCTCTTGGTTAACTCTTCACTTTGGTGATATAAACTGAATATTCTATTTGACTCTGTTACCGACTGTCCATTATGTCTGCTTGATAACTAATGACAACTTAAATGTGTAATTGGAGTAACATTCTCCCCCTTTGGCATTAGTATCAAAAACTTAGTATTGTACATAATACTATACATAGTAACTCCCCCTTTTTACATGTTCTCCCTTTGTATATACTCGGTATATGTATATGAACTCATATAGATTATAGTATCCCCCTTTACTATACATATATACATAGATTTTTCCCTTTTTTGAAAATAATGACAATAGGCGTATAACTTACAATTTGTCAAAAATATTGGGATGGGCATTCTTGAGTGTTTCCAATAACTTCTCCCATTCCTCCTTCAAATGCTCGAGGGTGAGTAGCTCTAGATTTATCTGAGCATGCATATCATATATGCTTTTTGTCACTGATAACTCCGGGGTGGCAATGAGATTCTTTGCCAATGTCACATGTTTCTGCATCATGACTAAATGTGATAGTAACATTGCCTGGACCTTGGTTACTTGTTCTCTAATTTTTTCCTCTTCTTTCTGTAGGTCTAGTCTCAATCGCTTGTTTTGAAGTACCTTGGTGTAATGCATCTGTAATGCATGTTGCTCGGTTGAGAGACTCTATGCACTAACCTTTAGATCTTGATCTATTTTCTTGATTTTTTCACTAATCTCGGTAGTGAAGTATTCTACTGTGCATAACTAATGTAGAAGTGTAATGGCTTTAGATATGATAATTTCTAAACAACTTACCAGTTCTGACAGAGTTACCTTATGTACTTCCACTGCTTGGCTGATCTTTTCTATAAATTTGTATTAGATATTCTTCTCTGCTTGCTCTTCTAATTTTTGCTCGACATCAATTTCAGGATTGTCAATTGCCTCGGTGAGTAGTTCAATTTGTTCCATTATAGGGGCTTGTTCATCAATATTGATATCTGGTACAACTTGCATTAAGATCTATTTTTCTTTCTCTAGCACTTGTACACTTTTTGCTTCTAGTCGTAGCTTGTCCTGTGCTGCTTTTTTGGTGCAAAGTTCACCATATTTCTTCAGTGTCTCCGGATCAAGTTTCCTTGGATCCTAGTCAGGAATCTCTATAATTTCATCTAGTGTAACTGCATCCTTGGTTCATTTCTTCTTCTTCTTCTTCTTCTTCTTGCCTTGACCACTTGATGACGGTGATAGTGCTAATGCTATCTGAGCCTTTTGCTCAGTTGGTGATTTTGCTTGCTCGGTACTCAGTGTGGAAACTTGGTGTGGTGCCTCGATAATTGACCTTATGTTTGTAGTAGATGTATCTACTCTCTTGTCAGGCGTTTCTATGTTACCTTCACCTTTCTCTTCTGCAGGATCAGTGGTATCTTTAGGTTCATCATCTTGTGTCGTTCCACCACTATGTTCGGTCTCTTTACTATGTTCTGCACCCTTATCTTCATTAGTATATGTTGTCTTCTTAGGTGCCTTCTACTATGTTTCAGTCTTAATTTCAATTGCTTTGACTAGAATAGGTAACTGGCCAGGTATATCCGCTTGGGCGACCTGTGATGTGTTTTGTTCATCTATAGTCTCGGTTGCTCCGATTGACTCATCTTCCTTGGGTTTATCATCAAGATCACCTTAAGTTACATCAAGTATTATGATCTCCGGGTGACCTAAATTAGTCAGGTGTTTAGGAATATCATCTAATACATCATCTATTGCTGCATCATAAATTTTTATAGGTTTTGTGCTTGGTCTAGTAGATGCAACATCATTTATTTCCTCGGTATCCTGGATGTCCTCGGTTGGATTCAATAGTTTGTTCCAAATCTTGGTGCTCTCAATATCCACTTCCTTCATATTTCCTTGTAGGATATTCAGTGTTCTTTGTTTCTTTGGAAATTGCTTGGAATATTGTCTCATTATATCATGAATTTCCTCAACTGTGCACTCAACTTTTATAAGTGTGAGAGCTTCTTCTCTCATCTGTTTCTCAGTTTGGAGTGCATATGTCCATCTTGATGATATTCTATCATATAGTTATGATGGAATAGAAGTAGCAAACTCAACTAGAATTTGTTTAAAATTAATCATCATACCTATGATTTCTTCTTCTAGTTTTTCCTTGTGCTCGGTAGTCAGATCAAAATATGTTTGTATCTTCAAATGTGCTAATTGTCCGGTAGTCTTGATTGTCTCTGCAATCTTATCAATTGTCTGTGATGGCTTATTCTGTACAACCTTGAATTGTTCTGGATTGTCATCAGAATCATCCTTGTCATCTTTGTTTTGCACATATTTCCTCTTTTGTCTTAGTGCAGTAGTAGTACCCTTTTGCTTCCTTGTTTGGTATGTAAATTTTGGTGAGGGCCTGGTTATTTTTGCTACACCTTTCTTCAAAGGTGGTGAATCCTTAGTCACCGACTGTGAGCTGGTCTTTGATGGTGATTCAATATTTGTGTTCTTTCTCCATTTGGCCTTAGGTGCCTTAACTGGTTCTATATTTGACTCAGTATCATAAGCATCATGTTCTGGTTCTTCTTCTTGACCGACTGAGGTCTGCTCCTCAGTTTCCTCTTCAGATTTGTTCAATTCTTCATCAATGATTGCAAGTTTCCTCTTCAAGTTTTTAACAATCTTTGTTTTTTCCTACTCAATTGTTTTACTTGCAATGAAATTTCTATTTGGTTCTTTTCCTCTTCATAGGTGCCAAATCTCATGGCAGATTTGTCAACAAGCTCATTTAACAATTTCTCAATAGCCTCAGATGCAACATCAATATCTAACTCATAGTCCATTGGAGGTAGCCATGTAGTCCTTAGATTTGCTACTTTGGTTAATGTTGTATATGTATCTACTACAAAACAAATATCATCTTTTTATTGTTCTAATAGTTGTGTAGGAATCTGGGATCTCTTTTCCATCCTAGTTTTGAACTTTGTAAAATATTCAATCATTATAGGTTCAAAGTTCTTTCCTAGACTTGCAATCGTTTCATCAATCTGTATTGTAACCGGTCTGTCTGTCTTCCACTTAAATTTACCAACTGAAGGAAATAAATTTTTCATGTAGAAGAATATGCAAAGAATATGTATTTGTCTTTGCTGATCTTATGGTTCTCATGTTTTCTTCTAGCTGCTTCTATAATAAGTCAGAAAGATCAAGTTGAAGAACTTTCTTGACAATCTTGTAGGCTATGTCAACAACTCCACAAGGTAAGTTTTTCAGTCTGCTCGATTGGAATATCTTATACCCAATGGCCTAAGCACCGAATCTCAATTCAGGATCATTAATACAATTGATCTTCAAACCTCTACCGTCCCACTTGGCTAATGTTAGCTTTTCCAACTCGGTTCTCGGTAGGTGTCTTAGGGATTTGGTTTTATCAGATATGGGATATCCTGTAATTGCATGAATGACATCCTTGGTTATCTTTTTAGGCTCATCTAGCTAGAGTTTTCCATCATGTACTCTGCTTAGTACAATGCATATCCATTCGTTGTGAAAGACCTTTGGAAAATATAGGGCACGAGTTAACCCTTTCACCTCTAAGTGTTTATGGTCTTCTTTCATCTTTTCGTCTATGCACAATGATTGGTATGTTGACATGAGCTCAAAATATTCAATTTCACCAATTTTATAGTGTATGTATGCATGCAGGTCTTGCACTAGCAAAACCCTAGGAGGAATAGACGAAAATGTGCCTTGATTGTCTAGTAGGGCTGCAACTTGTGGATGCATCTTGTAATTTGGTTCCATGCAGGTGGAGTTCTTCACCAAAACAACCTTCTTATCCTTATCTAGCTTAGATTTCATTGTTCGTGATGAAGATGCCATGATTTCTATATTAGGGATTCCGTAAAAATATGCTCGAATAACTTGGCGAGGGAAGAATGCATAGTAACTAACTTATGTATGCTCAGAATCTACTTAAATCTCTGTTGAATGCACGAAAAATCTCTTCTGCAACTTAACTCTCCTTTCTCTGTTCTGCTCTGTGATCGCGTTGTGAGAAAAGGAGCTCACATCAACCAAATTTATAACAAATAACTTAGGGTGGTGCATTAAATGCTCTTCACCAACCACTCGGTGAACAAACATCATGCTCAGTTAACACTAACAATATTTTAGCTCAGTGAGTATACCATATACTCGGTTACCATAGTAACTCAGTTGTCTCTTCACAATTTCACTGACTGACAGTTTTAACTTGATACATATTAACCGACTCAACTAGATCATAGTAATAAAAAATATAATACCATAGTGCATCTTGATTCATGCTGATTTAACATATGTGCAATAAATATAGGAACTGATGTAAGATTTAGCATTGCAAAACATAGTTCCATACCTGCTTGTATTGCTTAGTTGGAGACGGTGGAGCCACCTAATCCATTAGATGAGGTGTCACCAATTGTTGTGCTTGGTCCTGCATTATCATTTGATGCTCTTCTCCACATTTGATTTATGATCCTCGTAATTTCCTCAATCGTATTGCCATTCCAATAAGTGTTTATTTGATCTGCACAATCTCTTCTTAAGTGACCGACTTTGTGACAGTGAGAACATGTCATTCCAGAGCTTGACCAATTGCTAGATTTGGTTTTCCATTGCCTTATACAATTTTCTGCTATGTGTCCATATTTACCAAATGTTTCACAACTTCTCCAAGTGTTGTAATCCCATGCATAAGCATTGCCTTGTCTTCTCAGTTGATTTACCTTTTCTTGTCCTTTAGGCTTCCAGATTTTCTTTATGTTCTTTCTGCATGCTTGATTTGTATGACCATTCATGTTGCAATTATGATAATATTTATCCATGTATGGTTTCTTCTATGGTTTTTTCAACTTGGATCTACACTCATGTGCTTGATGTCCATTCGTATTACAATTATAGAAAATACCATTGAATATAGGAGGGTTTCTAGGAATACCTTTTGCTTTGCGTCTGCAAATATTTGATGTGTGGCCTAGTTTTCCACAATGATGGCAAGAGGGCTTCTTGTTCTTTGGGCTTGAGTATACATTCCTTTGTTCAGCTTGATTTGATGATTCTCCTTGTTCGGTATACCCTAATTTGATATTGTTGTTCAGTCTTCTTTGATAGTTCAGAAATTCATCCATTCTCTTAATGCTTTCTTCAAATCTCTTAATTACTTTATTATGTTGTTGTAACATATTCACTTCATTTCTCAGTTTTTCATTTTATTCGTTCAATATACCAATATCCTCTATTCTTTTTGCAATTTTAGTATTCAATTGGTTTGCCTCATGATTCATAGCAACCAATTGATTGGTAATCTCAAAGTAATGTTCAGTAAGTCTCGATATCTTAGTTTCTTTCTCTTGTAATTTTTTAGTCATCTGTCTTCTATCATCAACAATCATGTTTCTATCTTGTTCAAATTTATTTGTATCATTCAAGACTTCAACCATTCCAACCATTTGTGTATCTTAACTGATATGCAGTGCTTTCACTTGTTCAGTAAGTTGTTGATTGCTTTTAGATAGCTTTGATATGATTCCTTCAGATGCATCAGATGTGCTACTAGATTCAAATCCAAATGTATCAAATGGGTCATGAATATGTTCTTCATGATAATCAATCTCACAACAGCGAAGTTCCATGTCCTTTCTCTTAATCAACATCTCCCTGAGTTTCTCTTTAGCTTCCTTATATTGTTCGACATAGATCTGCAAGTGTAACTTCTGATTCTCAATAGTTTTGTCAAGTGTATACCTTTCTATTGTAAGATCTTTTCTCTTCAGCTATTAAACCTTCAAAATAAGAGAACTAGCTATGATACCAATTATTGGGATAATGGAAAGGGTGTGTACTGAGAGGGGAGGGGTGAATCAATACCCTTAAATTTTTTTGATCAAATCTTGTTAACACTGTTCTTCATTAACCGATTGAGTAGATTCACATATACCAAACATGTAGTATCAATACTGAAATGTAAATGCATGTAAAGTAAACAATATACATACATAAGATTAAGTACTCGTGACACTAGTATTTTGGTATCGCAGAAAACCCCTGTTAGAAGATAAAAATTGTGGTGGGGATGAAACCCACAAAACATCACTACTGCAGAAATAAAGTTAGCACGTTAAAGCTTTACAAAATGATCACTTCTGATGATCTTACCATGTTAGGAGTAACAATAAGATCGATTAGATCTACCTTGTGTGAGGATTTTGTAACACAATCTATGTGTGCACTCGGTTAAGAGATTTACAATAAGACAGTTAAGTCTACTTTGTTAAGAGGTTTAGAGTCTATTACAATTGTTAGAGAGTAACAGAAGTTTGATCTGAAACATATACAATCTCAATATTGCTGATACAGATCCATTATGTTCATACAAAAATATATCACCTCAATGTGAATGATAATACCTTCTGCTCTATTATGCTCAGTAGCCTTGCCTTAGTTCTATAAACTGATTTATGCAATGTAGTCTCTTTCTCTGAAAATCCCTTGTCTGATCTCTAATGCCTGTAGTATGACGACTACTTGATCATTTCTTGATCAGCATTCATATCAAAATTTGACATCTATACATTTATATATCAAACAATATGACCTAATTAGGGTTTAACAATTGCATCCTTATCCTAAGATCAACGGTGTACAAAATTTACCTTGATCATCTACACATAGGAGACATAAATAATTAATGTTGTAAAACTATAATTAATGTCCTCCTCGATAGTGTAAACTATTATCTAGGTCAGATAAAAAGTTGTTACATCGAATGATGTGCCATAACAAACTTTTAGGTTCTCTTTGTTACATTCAGTTATTGTTGTCTCTTGATGCTCGGTGTTGTCTGTGTATCTTGGTTATACTAGTGTTTGGTTATGTTGTGTAGCTCAGTGTTGTCTTCTATTTGGTATAGTCTATCTACTCGATAATCACTATGCTCGGTTGACTCTAGGTGTGATCAGTGCTCTCAGTTAACTCTTCACTTTAGTGATATAAATTGACTATTCTGTTTGACTCTGTTATCGACTGTCAATTATGTCTGCTTGTTAACTAATGACAACTTCAATGTGCAATTGGAGTAACATTTTCTCATGGGAGGATTCTCAATGTGAACAATCTTAATAGACATGGTTTTTATTTTATTAATAGATTTATTCTTTCTCAAGGTGATGGTGAATCTATTGATCATATCTTTATTCAATGCCCCTTTGCTACTGAAGTTTCACACCTTGTCCTCTCATCCCTCAATGTGGTTTGGATAATACCTAGCACTATGAGACAATTGATTTATCATTGGAGTTTTATTTCTCTCAATCACCATATTCTCAAGAATTTATGGGCCCAAATTCTCCCTTTCATGACCTAGAATGTTTGGAAGTGAGAAACAAAAGAATTTTCAGGGACCAAGCTAGAACTAGTGCTACTCTATTCTAGATCATAAAGTAGAAAGTAATTGAAAAAATTAATGTTTCTTCTTTTAGAAAAGGGAAAGTGCTACCTACTTTGCATGGCTTAAGAATTAAATAAAGCTGAAATATTCACTAGGACTTTCTTAATATTGATTGGACTAATATTTGGAAAAGAAGGTTAACTAGTTAGATTCCTCTAGAGGTAGGTTGGGTGAAATGTAATGTTGATGGTTGTGCTAAAGGAAATCTGGGGATTTCTACCATTGGAGGAGTTATAAGGGATTGGAATGGAGCTTTCATTGAAGGATTTGGTAAAAACTTGGAGTTGGGACTAATAACCATGTTTAAGCTATGGCTACATGGAAAGGAATTAAATGTATGAAAGACCTAACTTATGAAAAATTTATATTAGAAGGGGATTCTAAAATATTATGGATCACTTGCAGGGTAAAACAGGCTTCCCTTGGTACATTTCAAGTCTAATTGATGACTGCAAAATAATGCTCTCTATTTTCAGTCAATTTAGGCTCCTCCATACTCCTAGGGAGGGTAACAACGTTGCAGATTTTATGGTGAACTGGGGCCTCAATGATCATGATTGGGGCTATATTACCTTTGAAAAATGTCCTCAAAGGTTGAATGAGATTCTTTCCAATGAAAGAAAAAAGTATTAGTTGTTTGATGCTCCAAATTTGGCGGAAGGTGTGTATTTGTAATAGATGTCTAATGATCATTCAAGGTATTTTACCTTTAAGTAATAGTGTTAAGTTACAAAGTATGGGGGAGAAGTGTATTCACCCTTTATTTTTGATGAGAAATCTCAGGGTTTTAAATGTTTCCATGGAAATGGTCATGTTCAAAACAATTATGTTAAAGGCAGGAAAAAGGTGGTCACTACTTTAAAGAATAAAGGATATCTGAAAAATATTACTAATATGGTTATTAAAAATCAAAGGTGGATCATAAGGCATTTGTGTGATAAAGGGAAGATGGCAAATAATGAGGTGGAATTTTATTGAAAGGGTCATCAATGGTATTGCAATTGGGTCGGGTTGAGCTAGCATAAAAATGGACTTATAAGGAACTTTGATATTTGTCTTAATTATGGGGACACCACTTTTATTGATAAAGCTTTTGGCACAGATAATCATAATGTTTGCATCCCCTTCACAAAAGGCAAATGTCACTTCAAATCTTTGAATGATTATTTCTTTAGTAGCCCAAAAACCTGTTTCATTATTAATGGTGATGCCAGAAATCGCATTGGTTTAATTCGAAGTGGACATATTTTTATTCTTCAAGAAGCTTCCACATTTGTATAGAAACATGCACATAAAGGTTTTACTATTTTATTGCTTTTTTAGATATTGGGGGCCTACTGGAATGACAAAGAAAGAGACCCAAATGAGCTTCAAGGAAGTCATAATCATGGGTGGGCCTTTGAAGAAGGTGGAGCTGAGGGACTGTAAGGAGTTAATGAAGAATAGGGAACTATGGGATGAGTTTAGTAAAGTTGGGTTGACCAATTACATACAAGATATGAAGAGTTTTAATAGTATCCTATCCATGAAATTTGTTAATTCTTGGCATAGGGGAAATGTGACTATTAGAAGCATCAAATGTTGTTTTATGGTGGAGCTAATTGCTGAGGCAATGAGACTCAAGTGTGAAGGGGAACAGGTTGAGAGAAAGAGCGTCAAAGAATATAAGAGCTATATGAATTTTTTTTTTGAGAAGGGCAAGAAACTGGTGCAGGAGCATCTCCCTATACTTATCAAAAAAAGATCTTCACCAGGGGTCTTCAAGGATATATCCAAGGGATTTCATGCCCAAGGATCAAGACATCATTTAGTTTTGTTTCTAAGCCCAAGTGTTAGGCCTAGTCACCCTAGGTATGTTTATAAACCTTGGGTTTTGACTATGGTTAAAGGGCATAGTTAGGTGTTTGTGGTAGTTTAGGTGTTTACTTAAGCTATTTCAAAAAATTTATAATAGGAAGGGTCCTTGGGACTCTAGGCTTAGACCTAATAGTTTCATTAGGAGAAAAAGTTCTAAATTTGCAAGAAATGCAAAAAGTTGCACAATCCAAGAAAAATTTGCTAAGCAACTTTTACAAAATGTTGCAAAATTGCTGTAAAATCCTCCCAACGGTCACAAACTTTGAGTATCAGAGCATCTAAGATCCTTAGGGGTAAAATTTTATTAACACCATGTCAGGAGATGAAGATGGTGGGTTGTCAACAAGGATGACCGATGCAAAGATTGTAAGGTATTTAAGGGAGCAGAAACAAAAGCAATATTAACAAAGAGACACATAGATGCAACTAATGAGGCAAGCGATGGGAGAGCTTAGGGAAGAGATTCCTAAGAAGAGTAGTGTAAACTTTGAAGATGTTGAAGAAAGGAGTGAGGAAGAAACCCTTAAGTAGGAGGAAGATGAGTGTCCTGCAGATCAGAGGCTACTAATGAAGACTCTAAAATCTATGGAGAGAAGGACCATGGATGCCAAGATTGAATTGCCTACATACAATGGGAAGATGGACCCATATGCTGCTATGGATTGGGTTGATGCCCTTAGCAGTTTATTTGATTGTGAAGACATGCCTGAGAGTCAGAGGGTGAAGATTGCTAAGTCAAAGCTCAAAGGCTCTGCACTCACACGGTGGAACTTCACTGAATATGATAGGGTGAAGAGTGGAAAGAATTCAGTCACCACTTGGAAAATAATGGTGGCCCTATTCAGGGAAGCCTATGTACTTGAAGATTATAAAGTCCAACTTCATAAAAGGAGAATGAGTTTCAGACAAAAAGAGATGGATATGTCAAGCTATGCAGAGGAATTTCAAAAGTTAGTTATGAAATCCAAGCTGGCAGAAGTTGAATGTGTAAAGCTTGCTAGATATATGCAAGGCCTAAGGATCTCAATACAAGATGAATTAAGCCTGACCAACCCTACCATAGTGAACCGATGCTATCAGTTGAAATTAAAGGTTGAAGAGAAGTTTAGAAGAAGGAATGAATAGAGTGGTAGAGGAAGAGGTAAGAATGAGAGAGGAAGAGGACATAATGCTAGACCTCAAGGAGAATCTAACAAAGAAAATACACAAGGAGAAAGAAGTACAAGGGGTGGATAAAGAGGAAGGAGAGGACATGGAAGAGGTAGGAATGGGGGAAGAAATAATGAACAAGTTAGATGTTACAATTGTAATCAGTGGGGTCACTACACCAACAAGTGTCCAAACAAAGTCGAGCCAAATATACAAGGTGAAAGAAGAACCAATCTAGTACAAGATGATGATGAAAAAAGTGGGAGAGGTTGTGCTAGAGAAGGAGTGTGCCTCATGATGAAGAGGACTCTGATTCAAGCACCCATACCAGTGGAGCCTCCTCAAAGGAAGAATTTTTTTAGGAAGAACTGCAAAAGCCATGGAAATGCATGCAAACTAGTCATTGATTCTGGTTCTACTAAAAATATTGTATCTAGAGTGATGGTAGATAAATTGAAATTGGTAAAGATACCTCATCCCAACCCATCCCATGTATCTTGGCTAACAAAATGAGAACAAACCCTCATAAATGAAGAAGCTTGGGTAGATTTTTCCATTAAAGATTACAAAGACAAAGTCCTATGTGATGTAGTAGACATGGATGTTTTCCATTTACTCCTAAGATGCCCATGGAAATATGAATTACAAGACAAACATAATGGAGTCACAAATAACTATCAGATAAACCAGAATGGTCACAAATACAACTTACTCCCTCTTCCAGACCCTCACCAAGAGAAGCCAAAAGAACAATTGGTCATGCTTGCAGGAGAACAAGAAATGATTAACACCATCCAAGAAATAGAGGTAGGATATGCCTTAGTTATCAAACCTAAGGAGAAGGTAATACATAAAGAAGTACCCACGGAAGTAAACAACCTACTGCAGAAGTATAAAGGCATAGTTGCAGGAGACTTACCAGATGAACTTCCACCATTAAGGGATATTTGTCATTAGATAGACTTCATCCTTGGTGCTTCCCTACCCAACAAGGAAGCATATAAGCTTACCCCTGATCAAAATGTAGAGGTAACAAGACAAGTGACATAATTGTTGATGAAAGGGCTCATACAAAAGAGTCTCATCCCTTGTGCAGTCCCTAGTGTATTGGCCCCTAAGAAGGATGGAAAATGGAGACTATGCACAGATTCTAGGGGAATAAATAAAATAACCATCATATACAGATTCCCAATACCAAGGATTGAGGATATTTTAGACCAACTTGGAGGGGCATGCTATTTTTCTAAAATAGACCTCAAATTAGGTCACCACCAAATAAGGATAAGACCTGGAGATGAGTGGAAAATTGCATTGAAGACCACTGAAGGGTTATATGAATGACTTGTAATGCCATTTGGTCTAAGCAATGCCCCTAGCACATTCATGAGATTAATGAATGAAGTGCTTCATTATTTCATAGGTAAATTTGTAGTGGTCTATTTAGATGACATCCTAATATTTAGCAAAATTGAAGAACATATGAAACATCTGGAACAAGTCCTTCAAAGGCTACATGAGAAGAAGTTGTCTATACATCTGGAAAAATGTGCATTCATGCAATATGAATTAAAATTTCTTGGTTTTGTCATCTCAAAGGGAACTTTGAAAATGGATCCAGAAAAGGTGGATGCTATCCTTAACTGGCCAACACCAAAAACACTAGGAGAGGTCAAAACTTCTCATGAATTAGCTATATTCTATAGGAAATTTGTCAATAATTTTAGTCACATTTGTGCACCTTTGTTTGATACCATAAAAGGGGGTAGAAAAATCAAGTTTCAATGGACAACCAAAGCAGATGAATCCTTCAAATATCTGAAAGGAAGGGTACCACAGTACCAATCTTGACATTACCAACTTTTAACAAGATGTTCATAGTAGAAACTGATGCTAGCAATTTGGCCATAGGAGCAACCCTCAGTCAAGAAGGCAAACCAGTGGCTTTGTTTTCAGAAAAACTTAATGAAGCCAAGAAGAAGTACAATACCTATTACTTAGAGCTCTATGCAATGGTTCAAGCCCTTAAAAAGTGGAGGCATTATTTTCTCCCTGAAGAATTCATTATATTTACAAACAATCATGCCTTAAGGTTTCTTAGTAGCCAGGATAAATTGAGTTGCAGTCACATGAAATGGGTTGAACAACTCCAAACATACACTTTCTCAATAAAGCACAAAAAGGGAACCTCCAACAAAGTAGCAGATGCTCTAAATAGAAGAGTAGGTTTCGTTGAAGAAATATAGGTACAAATCATGGGAATCGATGCCCTAACGGACCTCTATAAAGATGATCCAGATTTTGGTGACATATATAAGCTTTGTTCTACACTCTTTGATGCATGAAATACTATATATTCATAATATTTGTTGCAGAATGGTCTTTTTTAAGGGGGTTCAACTATGCATCCCTAAATGCTCCATGAGGGAGAATCTCATAAGGGAAAAATACTATGGCACTCTAGGAGGTCATTTTGGCATTGAAAAAACCCTTGAGTTACTAAGAAGAAATTACCATTGGCCAAAGTTACCCACTGATGTAAGGAATTTTGTTGAAACTTGCACCATCTGCCAAAGAGGAAAAGGAGTTAGAACAAACCAGGGACTTTTCCAACCACTTCCAATCCCAACAAAACCATGGGACAATGTGAGCATGGATTTTTTCTTAGGAATCCCTAGGACTAAACCAAGGATTTGATAGCATTTTTGTCATTATAGATAGATTCAACAAGATGACACATCTTGTTCCCTGTAAAGTTTCTAATGATGCATCTCACATTGCTAATTTTTTTTTAAAGAAGTGGTCAGGATTCATGGCTTTCCAACATCCATAATCTTAGACAAAGATGTTAAGTTACAAGGGCATTTTTGGAGAACCCTTTGGAAAACTTTGGGTACAAATATTTCATTCAGTTTTTCCTATCATCCCCAAACAGATGGGCAGACTAAAGTAGTAAACAAATCTTTGGGCAACCTCCTCAGATGTCTCACCAAATAGTATGGACAAACTTGGGATTCAATTCTTCCTCAAGCATAATTTGCATTTAATGATTCAATCAATAGATCCACAGGAAAAAAACCATTCCAAGTAAACTATGGCATTCACCCTAGAGGGGTAATGGAGTTGAGAGAATTACCAAATGACTTCAAGGTCAGTGTTCAAGGAGATGAGTTATCAGAATGGATTAAACAAATACATGATCAGGTGAGGGAAACACTGAGCCACAATACTGCAAAATATAAAGAATAGGTAGACAAAAATAAGAGGCACGTTACCTTCAAAGAAGGAGACTAAGTGTGGGCATGCCTCAATAAAGAAAGGCTACCTAGAGGACACACCAAACTGCAGATGAGAAAGATTGGCCCTTGACAAATACTCCACAAATTTGGAGAAAATACATATGAAATCTCTCTACCACCCACCATTTCCATTTATCCTATTTTTAATGTTTGTGATCTCACTCCTTTTAAATTTGATGCAGGATCTAACACTTCTATGCCGGTAAATGAAGATTCACAGATTGAATGGCTCAAGGACCTATCACCAAGCCAACCACTACAATTGGAGAAAATTATTGACTCCAAGATTGTCAAACAGACAAGGAAGAAGAAATATACATATTATTTTGTCAAATGGAAGGGACTACCAGATATAGATGCAACTTGGATGAATGAGGATTGTATCACCAAGCATGGAACAACACTTCAAGATATGCTCTCAAGTGGAACTTGAGTTTTCAAAGTAGGGGAGTATGGTACAGGAGAACCTCCCTATACTTATCAACAAAAGATCCTCACCAGAGGTCTTCAAGGATACATCCAAGGGATTTCATGCTCAAGGATCAAGACATCATTTATTTTGTTTCTAAGCCCAAGTGTTAGGCCTAATCACCCTTGGTGTGTTTATAAACCTTGGGTTTTGACTATGGTCAAAGGGCATCGTTAGGTGTTTGTGTTAGTTTAGGTGTTACCTTAAGCTATTTCAACAATTTTATGATAGGAAGGGTACTTGGGACTCTAGGCTTAGACCTAATAGGCTCATTAGGAGAAAAAGTGCAAAAAGTTGCACAATGCAAGAAAAAGTTGCTAAGCAACTTTTACAAGATGTAGAAAAATAGTTGTAAACTCCTCCCAACGGTCACAACCTTTGAAAAATGGTTGGAATCATTGGGAAATGTCTTCATATAGCCCTTTTAGGTAGGTGGAAGACAACTGATGTAATTTTTCATTCAAATCAATAAAATAACCCTGTTTTCCCAATATTTATGTGTTAAAATCAGATTGTGTACAGATCTATATTTGATTATTGGGGAGGAATCTTGGATATTTGGATTCTGACATGTGTTTAGGCTTGAATGCCTTTGGTATGATCTGAGTTGGAGGCCAGGAGAGCAAGTTATAAGAGTTCTCCCTCGGGTGTCCAGGAAACCCTCCTTAACCAAGGGTTTGTGAAGAAAATGTCTCAACTTGCATTTCGAGCGTGGGAAATCCATGCACCCAATGGAATTTCAAGTAGTGACAATGTAATTTAAGTTTCCAAGAGCGTAGGAGTAGGGAAGTCTTTCTTCAAACTTTGTTTGCAGGCCCTAGTCCAAGCATCTCTATGTGCTTGGAAATGTGTATGAGAGAATCAAGTGACAGTAGCACTTTGGGGATGGATAAAAGAAATATGATGGTGGATTGTGTTCTCTTATGTTTCCCTAACCTTGTTCCAATCATTGGCATAACCCTATAATTTGACTGGTGAAGACTTCCTTAAGAAATTGAGCCTATTGAGCCTAGTTAGGCCTGGTGTAATAAGGAGAGTTTGGTGGTGTCTTTGTAAGTTAGGAGTTTGCAGAATGGGGATATGACATAACTTAGTAAAGGGTGTTTGAATCTATTATTATTTTTGTGAGTCCTTTGGTAAATCAAATAGTAAATCCTCAAAAACCCTATTCATAAGGCTACTAGCCAGGAAGGCCTAATAGACAAAGTTGGTACATCAAACCTTATACACTTTGGGGTTCATGGGTCACTTAGTATAAGAGAAATTTGAACATTTTGGAACCTTTCCATCCCCTCGCAGTATCCAGGTTCCTATAATATACCAGAGTCAAAGTAGAAAGAATTTCTACTTAACAAATAAATAGCATCCTCAAGGAGGATAGAGACTTTGTGGTTAGTTGCAGGATCTTACAAAGGTGTAGAGAACTCTCACAAGACAATTTGGGTGCAGTGTAGTCACCTGAGGCCTTACCACAATAAATATACCTATTTAGGGGAGATATTTGCATCAGAAACCAGTGATTGTGGTGAATTGTAATGGGTATGATCACTATGCCCTTCCCCCTCCTTATTCCTAGATTTGTCTTTATGTGATGAAATAATTTACGTTAGAGGGTTGTTTCACTGCTTTCATGGTTACCATTTTCCCATTCTAAATCATATAAGACATGGAGATAAAATTAATGTTCCTTATTTTCTTTTCTCTTCATTGAGTAATAACATTGCGAAGGGTGGCTCCCGTCCCCTGCACTATGTATTGATCTATGTGTTGCATCAATTTGTGTTTGGTAATTCTCCTTAGATTAGTTGGTGCATAACCTATCCCCAACCAAAAGGCCAACAAATTGAGGAACCCCATAGAGTACGTTTAAAATTGAACTCTTAGGAAGCAACCCTCTCCCTAAAAGTTCAAACCCTAAGACAAAAAGAAATAAAATTAGAAAAACCCTTCATCTATTTGTTCTTGAAGTCTCTTTTGAAGAATCCCTCCTTGATACTACCCTAGCCAAAAGAAAATCCCCAAACAATAAATCTAACCCTCCTAGGATTAGGAAAACTAGATCTAGAGCTAAAAAGAACATCATTGATGTGGATAAGGAGGAGAAGGAAGAGAAGAATGATTCTTAGGAAGGTCAAAATATGGATAGCTCTTGGGAAAAGAAGTATGACCTAAGTTCTGGAGAATGTACGTCAGCTCGCTTGAGGAATAGAAAATATATTAAGGGGAAAAATCTTGAAGAGGAAATGGTCCCTAAAACAGACCTTGAGTATGAACCTGATGAAAGTGAAACCACAAACAAATTGGAGGATGAGGATTATGTAAAAGAGACTGATGAGTTGGAAGATACTGAAGAAGAGAAATCCCCAGAGATCACTATGAACCTTGATGACTTAGAGGAAATGGTGAATACAAAGTGTACTTCCCCTATTATTTTTAAGAGGGTTGCATGATGAACAAGTCCCATGCCTATAACTTGGATCATGAAGAGGATAACGAAATGCATGAATAGATTGAGGACCTCAAGAAAAGAATGAATGCTCTGGAAAATTCTATTACCCCTATTGTTTCTAAAGAGTAGTTCAATGCTGCTATCTCTACTCTCTGCAGGTTGATGAACCAAAAAATGAATAGGATAGTCTTCAGCATGGCTATGGGAAAAATTAGGACGAGGAAGAGTGCAAAGAATAAGAATCAAGATGACAAGGGTGACAAGGAAACATAGGGAGTTGATACTAAAGACTGGTAGAAGGATCTTAAGTGTCTCTCAAAGGGTTGGGAGACTATCTCTAATTCCAAATGATTATAAATTTATCTTTCTCTAGTTCTAGTTGTAATGTTGATATGATTATGGTTGAATTTGTTAAAATTTACTCTTTAGTTAAATTTTGTTGTGTTGTTATTACTATGAATTGGAACTGTGTGATTCCTTCCATTAGGCATAAGATTTTTTTTTTACTCAGAAGAAGATATACAATAACATGGATAATAGTGATACAAGTGTTAAATTAGGGATATTTGATAGCATTGAATAGCTTTTTTAATTAATTTTTCTCATTGATGGTTTTTGGTGGCTTTCGGCTGTAATGGCCCAAAGTCTGGTTTTCTGGTCTAAGTTGTAATGTGGTTGTTATTTGGGTTTAGGACCCTTTCCTTGCCATCTTAATAAAAAACATGCATAACAAGGGCTTCGAATACAAGATCTTATTGCATTTCCAAGTTTTTTTACTAGGACTGTTAGGTTGGGAACAAGATTATATAAATATGACAACAAATGGAATTCTCTAAGATGAGTAATGAAGCCATCTCTCTACTAAAATTTGTAGTTTTCCTTATTCAAGATGATCAGAGAAGATTGAGATGTGATACCCATTACAACTATAATAATTTTTCAAAATATCAAATATAGAAATATCAGATGAATATAGAAACCTTTAAAGATATAATTGAAAATGAAGTCACTCCCATAAATTTTACCTCTCCAAGTGTCGGGATATCCAAGGACAAAACTCAATAGATAGTACCTGGTGCTAAAACTGGAAAAAGTGCATGGACTATCTTCAAGCTACAATAAATGTTGATAAATAACATAATTAGGTAGATTGACCTGCAACACTGTAGAGTTGGCAGAATCAGATTTTGAACGATATCGATTGTGAAAACCTAACTCCATATGCCCAAGATATTCTTTGTGGAAAAAAATCGTATACATGGAGCTTGATGCGAAATCAAAGGGGTCAGATTAATCCCTTGGTCACCAAAATGATCATTGGTCCAAAAAACTTTAAATTATCCCAAATAGGGCATTGTGATGACAAAATACCTAGACATGGCACACAAGTTGATGAATGTGGTGGGGCCTTGATAGGGAAATAAGGTGGCAAGAAATTAAAGGTTGATCTTGATATTGCATGTATATGGAGGGTTATTCTTTCCACAAATAAACTCTTCTTATCCTCCTCAAGCACTAAGCAGAACACACACCTCCATGAATCTGAGCACATAAATGGGTCAACCACCACACCCACGCACAAGCCATTCACAACCACACGAGTCTTTTAGAGCATTCACAATACAATAGGGGGGTGTTGGGCTAAATAAATAGCTAAAAACAATTTGACGCTTCTTGCCACAATTGTATTTTTACAACTTTAATATTTTAATAATTAAATTAAATTTGTGCCTATTATAATTAATATTTTATTATTCTATTATGTTTAGAAATAATTCATTAAGACTTACTTACATAACCAACTGATTAATAGCTAAGCATATCCATTTCAAAGTAATGAATAGGAAAAATAAAAGGTCATAAGACTAATTAACAATTTCCTGGGCATACATAATAAATTTAAAAGTCATTTCTTATTTAAAATTTCCATGATCATTTCATATGTTATTACCTTGATTCTTTGCATTAAAAAATATAGTTATTTAATTTGAAGTTAAAATTAAAACAAATAAAACTATATTTGCAAAGAAGTTAAAGAAGTTAATATGAAACATGTGTTTGGAAGAAATTAATGTCTATTCCATGATGGGGATAAAAATTAAGTGGAGTTGAGCTCACATAATTGGTACAGATCAAATGTTGGAATAATAGTTCACATATTTGGCATGTACTTGTACCATCGTAAATTGTACCTCTTTAATATCTTGCTCACCTGGGCCGTATTTCACACTAGTAGAAAAACAACAATAAATGACTAAAGAAACGATTAAAAATTGCCTATAAATGACTAAACTTGATCATGTAACCAATAGTAGTTTATTGTCGGTCATTTATAATGCAGCCAAATTTATGACTAAACATTTTGGTCATTTATCGTTTGTTTTGATTGATATATTTAGTCGTTTATTTAATCATTGATTTAGTCATTGATTGTTGTTAATTGGTCATTTATTTAGTTATGGTAGTCATTAATTTAATTGTTGACTTAGTCATTGATTGTTGTTAATTGGTCATTTATTTAGTCATGGGAGTCATTTATTAAGTCATTTTAATAATTAATTTCCATTAATTGGTAGTATATTTAGTCATTTTAATTATTATTTTATATTTAGTCATATTAGGGCATGATTGAATCAAAGAAACATTCTTTTACTTGTAAAGTAGGTGCTCTTTCATTGAGCTAACACACTTTAAATTCAAATCCACAATTTGACACATCCCCAAAATCTGCATAATAACCTCTTCTATTGATTCTCAATCTCCACGAAAAAATCAAGCATAAAAAATGGTGACTGAAAACTTGAAAATCAATCATATATAATCATATCCATTATTGGAGCAGTCAAACAAATCATACAACAATGGATACATGATAGAAAATAGAGGATATATTTCATAGGGTATTCAAGAATCTCTCTTAAGAACAACGCATATACCTTTTGAAATGATGAAAATCTCATCATGAGGCAAAGGATCTTCTTCAAAATAGTGATATCTTTTAGGAAAATCATTATATCTCATGGTTCTTATGAAAGATCAATATATGGTATCATGAAACTAAAGTAATGACCTCTTTGGAGCAGTGAACAACACTAGGAAATGGTGAAGATAACAATAGTTCAAGAGAAAAGTAGCAACATTCACGTAAGGGACAACAAATACCAATTAAATAATAGAGGTTTTAACACAACAATAATGTATACATTGGAGAGAACAACATGTTGAAGAGAATATAAAAGAAGGAGTTCATATGGGAAATAACAGATCTAAAAGTTAAAACAAAAAAAAGCCATGGAAGAACAAAGGTTTCATGGAGGCTTTTGAACAACTCGTGCTTGTAGATGTCTAAAAATGTCCCTCGACACTTTTATCCTCCTAATTAATTAAATCTTGTTTAATTAATGTACCCCTTAGCCATATAAAATATAGTGTTTTCTTTACTGGTTCTTTCCCTATGGAACTCTCAAACTAGTTATTATTAATACTATACATAGTGGCTCACCACTTTTGCCAAAAAAAAAGTACCCCTTAGCCATATAATTAATTTTAATTTATTAATTATATTTATCCATTTCCTCTCTATATTTAATTAATATATTCACTATTCTTCTAATCTTAAGGTGTTTGGATTTTATTTAACTACTTCATCCCTAATGTATTAAATTTCACTTAATGCATTTAGTCCCTCTCATTTGAATAATCTTATTATTTAATTCCTCTCATCTCCTAATCCCATGAATTAATTAAATCTAAATTTTTTAATCCTAATATAGCATGAATCCCTAACCTACCCCCATCATCATCACCTCTAAATCTACCCTTTTGACTAATTCAAGATTGATTACACTAATTTTAGGATTCCTAAAAAGATTAGAAGCCTAATGTTTCTCACACGTGTGAGCAACCCTTCCCAAGGTGGCCAACCACCTTCCATAAATGGCCAACTACATTCTTACATAGTTGTATCCTCTTCCCTCTTTGGGATTTTATCACACATGTGTGAGCAAACTTGAGCCTTTCAAAACCTTCCACTTTGTTCCCTCCATTAAATGACCCATCTCTTTCAAAGTTGCCCACACATGTGTGAGCAACTCATGCCCTTTTCATGACCAACTACCCTACTTATGTGGCCCTTATATGGCTTCCACATAAGCTCCACCTCACCTCCACCTCATTGATCTCATTGAATCTTGACCCTTCATTGGATTTTAAATCCTCACCATCCATTTCCCTCCAAACTCTATAAATAGGAGCCTCTCCTTGAGAAATTCATTCATTATTCATGTGTATTATTATCATGCTAGTTTAGCACTTGAGTTCTTAAGCAATTTCATGTTTTCCTATTAGCTTAATACATCATTTCTATATCTCTTTGTTTCATATCATCTTAGTGTAGTTGAATCTCCATTTAGCTCATACCTTGCATCTAGTTTATCATGTTCATCATAATTTTCATCTTAGTTTTGAATCATCTATCTCAATTTTAGTTGTATTGTTAGCTTCATTTCATCATCTTAGCAAGCTTGCATACATTGGGGATCATTTGTTATGTTTGGAGAGCATACTTACATTCTCCCTAAAAGAGAAAATCAAATGGAATGAAGGGTGCTTCCATTTTGGCTCTATCAGAGGTATGTGTTGAATTTTATGTGTTTGTCATTTATTTTAACTAACTTTTTCCTTGTTTGAGCCATACTACATAGATTAGATTCACACGTATACATTTTGGTACGCCCGGAGGGACCCACATCCCTAGTTTTTTTAACATTTTCTTAAGTTTTTCGTGCAAACACTGGTACATCTCACAGATTGGCATCTTCGTCGTACATAGTGGTTGCACATCAACATCTACGCCTTGAATCAACATCTCTGCCTGCTAAAATTTGACACTTATTTTGCAGGTTTAAAAATATCTTTTTTTTACACTAACTTGGTTTTGTAGGATTTCATTGTTTAAAATTATTTTCTGTGGATTTCAATCATTTTTCATTTGATTTTTGACAGTCCTAATGTTTTATAAAACTAAATGTTGTCAGATTTTTGAATTTTTACTAACCACAAAAGAACCAACGTCTTCGCAAACTGGTGTCTACGTAGATTGGCGTCTACGCCCTAAATTGTCATCTTCATAGAGTAAGTACAGGTATAAGTTTTTTTTGCGTGTCATTTCTGCTTTCAATTTTATATTTGACTCTAAACCAACATTGACGTTGATCTGCGTTTGCATGAATCAACGTCTCCGCCTGGTTTTATCATCTCCGCCTATTTGCAATTTTGAAGATTTTGCATTGGATTTCCTAATCATTATCTCTTTGTGCGAATTCTTATTGCATGCCAAAGAAAAAAGAAAAGCAAAAATACTAACAAATTTACAGTATTTACCTTGTTTGTACCAATTTTCTTTTGTGTGTCTTCATTATCTAGTTGCATCATAGTGCTTAATTAACTCCAATTTGGAAAGAACCCCATTGTATTACATGTTTGGAGAGGTCTTATTGGTGTAGGTACTCTCTTCAAGACTTCTCACTTTTGTTTAGTTTATAATCCCATTAATTAAGAGATGAAAATAGAGAACAAGAAGTATCTTGTCCCCCATGCCTTCGTAGACCTTGGGTGTAAGAGAAATTTGCTTCTATCTTTTCCTCTAGTGAGGCCTGCTTGGAACTCTCATTAGTCCAAGAAATGACCTCAAAGTGGTAAATACCCCAACCAATATGTAAACAAGACTCTGAGAAACTCTAGTCTTATCCCACCAAGGTTAGGTGATTTATGTTGATGATAGTCTGGATCAGGCGGAGAGTGCCTAAGTAGCCAACATGGTCAACTAGAGACTTTAGTGTCTCACATGCATAGAAATTGATCGGGGGGACGCCATGAACCTAACTAAGAATCGTAATCTAGAAGCCACCCTTTTATCCTTGGTATATTTACTTTTAGTACAAGAGGATCATGTCTTCCTCTAAAGTTACTCACCATATGTACTCCTCTGGTTGTGAGGTGTGAGACATTTGGATTTTATCACCAAAAATTGGGCAAGCCCCCACAAGGGGATACCCTATTCACCCACGCCTTAAAGGCATGTTAAAGTGCACTATTTTCCCTTATCTCTTCTAGGGATTACCTATTTTTAAGAGGGACATAGAACATGAGGGTCAAGAGCACCAAGTTCATAATTTATTCCATTTTTGTGAGCCTACAACTAATATATTGTAACTTTGACCTTAGGTAGAAAGTGTTCAAAACGATGTAAAGGCCTATGCAAAACAATTTTTGAAAAAAATTTAAAGCTTAAACTTTTTCATTTTTAAAAGTTTTTATCTACAGTGAATGTTCTTGTCATTGAACAAACCTATTTCAAAATAGTCAAACCTAGTCAAAGATCAGTCAAACTTCAAATTTTGCAAATTTTTCCCTAAAAATAGATCGACATCTGCACTTGTGAATTCATATTTATGCTAATTGACATATGCACTAGGTAAATCGGTGTCTCCGCCTACATGGTTTGAGACAAAATTCAATTGAGTGGCACCCAAAACTGAGAACTCACATTTACACCTATGAATCAACATCTATACAGATCAGAGTCTCCACCTTGGAACAATGTCTACGCTTAAAAATAGAGAGCAATTAGACCTTGCAGTGATCCATCGTTTTGGACCTTCTAGTTGGACATCAAATCAGATTTCCAAGACCAATCTTGTAGACCATCAAAATTGCATTTTAACCTCTAGCTAATGTCAAATTGAGGAAAACATGAGAAGGTGAAAGTTCATTTACCTCCCTTTTATAGAAAAAATAAAGAGGCTGACCATATTTCCAAGCAAGATCAACATGTCCTTAGAGCTAAAAAGGATAGTGCCTGCACATTTGAACAATATGAAATGATATGTTATAACAAAAAATTTGTATCCTACATCAAAAAATATCGCGTAGACACCAACTTCATTAGCCCTACTATTGATCATTACTAGACCATCATAGACCTATCCATCTATCCTCCCATCAAAGTTTGTGATCAAACATTTCATCAAACTTCAATGTTTGGACTTAGGAGCATCTTATCATCACACCATCAATCTAGTCATCTTTGATCATCATCAAGTAAACCCCAAATCAAATCAATCAACCCAAGTCAATCAAACCTTCATCAAAGATTCTATCACAATATTTAGGTTGAAATACTATCTCAAGTGTTATCAAGATCCTCATCTTTAATAAAAAACCTAGGTGAATTTATTGCTTGAGAACATTGTTCATCTCAAGTGGTCAATTTAATTATCTATATCCTATTTTTATTGAGAACTTAGCCTATCTCAAGTAGGAAAAATATTTCATCTAAATCCAATCCTTGTGATTTCATAGGTACTTGTTTCACTAAGGTTTTCCACAACCATCATCAAATCAACCCATATCATACCTTGATCAAATAAAATCAAACAATTAATCCAATCTTATCATATCAAATCCAACATCAATCACCCTTGAGGTCCTATCCTTACATAAAAATCAAAAGTGTTTGCTCCTAGTTTCAAGATCACCTTCATCCATCATCAAACCCTTCATCTTAGCTAAGCATTCATCCAACACTTTTCTAGACTTCATTTCTCATTCATTCATCTTCCAAGGTCACATTTGTATGGTCGTCACTCGCTCACAAGATAAAAACATGAGGTTATTTCAGTCAAACACCAACATGGACAATAATCATCCTTTTGGAACAACACTTTTAGGAAGTACTAAAGTTCAAGTAGTGGATATTACTATTGATCCCAAAGAGGTGAAATTTGTTGATCAACCCGATACATCTCCTTGTGTGAATGATTTCCTTAAGGACCCTTATAATTTGGAGATGGTTGAGAAATAAATTAGGAAGAACAAGGCTGAAATATTTATGAATCTTGTCAAAGATGGTGTCATGATACCCGCTAATTTTAATGAATTCTTTCTTCTCAATAATTTCACCAAGGTTCATGTCACTATTAGTGCTATGATAACTCATATCGATCCAACATCATCACAAGACAAGGGAAAGTCTACTTCCAGTGAGCCTTCTACATCACAATTAACATCAAAATCACAACCCACATCAACCTTTCAATTAACACTTGAAACCATCCAAAAACCATTGGTTTTATACCCAATTTGACCTCCCATGCAAGCACTCATACTACGATGAATACATCTACTGGTATGGACACAAATGTTTTAAACATTGATCAAACATCTATCCCACTCACACAAGGTTTCTCATCATCACTTTTCACAATCCCATCATCTTCCATAAAGACATCTACTCAAAAAACATCTCCAGCATATCATTATGTTCCTCCTCCCACATTGGGACTTACGTCATCTAGATTTGCATCATCACATCCCATTGGAGGAAAATCTTTTGGATATACGCTCACACATCATAACACTTTTGATTTAGCTCAATAGGAAAATGAGCTTAAGAGCCTTATTTATAACATGAAAAATGGGGGAAGAAGGTGTTCTCTTTTGATGAAATATGCCCCTATCCATTTGATAAATCCATAAACATGCAACTATTCCCCTAAACTTTGAAATTCTGAAGTTCGACAAGTAAAAAGGGGAGACATGTTCAATCCAACATCTCAAGGAATTTTATGATGCATGTCAATAGGTATCCTATAATGAGAATTATCTTAAAAGACTTTTCACTATAAGTATTGGAGGCCCAACCCTTGAATGGTTTATGAACTTACCTCAAGGGTCAATATCTACCTTCTCTAATCTCGCAGAGAATTTTGTTGCACAACATTCCTACAACATCGAAAATCAAGCGTCCTTAAGATATTTGTGCAACATAAAGCAAAGAAAGTGTTAAAACTTTGAAAATTTATCACATAGGTGGAGACACCTTGCCAATAGGATTCCTTGGAAAATACCTAAAAAAAATGATTGATATCTTCACATGAAATCTAGTATCTCAAATGTCATTCCAAATAAAGATGGATTCCCATGACACTTTTGAAGTTTTTATCAAGAAAGGGAAGGAAATTGAGGATGGTCCCTTACAACAAGGTACTATTAAAAATTATACCACTTCAAATGAAAAACTTGTTACAACTAGCGGTTATCGTTGCACCAAAAGATCAACCTGTTAATGCCCGTTACAACCACTAGACATATAGAAGACACAAGAGGCAGTTAAGCCATGTCACGAACCACCACTGCACTGAAAAACCAAGGAGACCAAGATCAAAATTAGTATTTCTCGCCATTATAATAATCTCCCCCAATGCAAGTGCGGGGTTAAAACCTATGACCAAGCTCTGATACCATTTTTTACAACTAGCAGTTGTCGTTGTACCAAAATATCTACATGTTAATGCCTGATACAACCAATAGACATATAGAAGCACTGGAGGCATTTAAGCCTTTTCATGAACCACCGTTGTGCTAAAAAACCAAGGAGACCAAGGGCGCAATCATTATTTCTCACCATTGTAATAAAATCCAAGTTTTTCACCAAGAATAAGAATGTTGTCAATGATGGTGTGACTGAAAAAACCATATCCAAAATGTCCAAGAATTCAACAATAAAAACAACAACAATAAAAAAATAATCAACAAAATCAGAATAATCAACAAAACAATTCATCACAACAATAAAAACCTCAACAAAAGAATAATCAAAATCCACCCAATAATATTTTACCTTGTCATAATAACAAAAATAATAGAAACAAAAAAAATTGTCAACGTCAACAATAAACTTCACTCGCAGAACCTCTTAATGTCATCTTCAGTTGCCTTGTTGATGAAAACATGATGGAATTTGTAATCACCAAAATGATGACAATAATCCTAAACCTCATTGGTATAAAGATAAATAATATTATGACTATCATCACATCAAAGGTCATGATACCAAGTGATGACATGTAACTGATTGAATGTTTGAAGATATTAAGTTGATCACCAAAATGTAGAAAGATAATGCAAGACATTAAATCAGTTAATGGATTGTATTTTCATTGATGTCAACTTGATATAATCTGATCGGTTATGTTCAAAGTGTTAAAGACTTCAAAGAATCAAAGAGAAAGATTATGCTTTCAGTAATGCATAAAAGACCAGCATTCACTAAGTGACTTCAAACACTGACAGCTAGTGGAAATCGAAGGATAGAGAAATCTGAGAGCAAAGTCACAGTGATGCCTGAGCAAAGAAATTGATGAGAATTACCAACGAGCAAAATCACAAGCATTAACGATGGCTAGAATTACAGTGTTAACCAACGGATAGACAAGCCTAAAGGATAGACAACCCTGACGAGCAAACAACACCGAAGGAGAAGCCCAATGAGAACTAAAGTGTTAACCGAAGCTATCAAAGAGTTAAAACACTAAAGTTAATTGGAGTTCAGAAACGATAAAATATCTAGCTGGCAGAGCTAAAGATAGACTTAACTGGTTGTTGACATTGTTTTAATCGACAAGTTAAAGCCAAAGATAAGTAAAATATTTAGAGCTGTTTTATCCAGTTGGCAAGAAGATTTCTATGAGATAAAATAGGAGTTATGATTTAAATCAAGATTGGCTAAGATTGCAGATCATGTCAAAAATAAGAAAAGCAAGTGAGAAATGGTGATATCATGTCTATAAAGAGACAACTTAATTCATTATGAATTAAGGGGACTGAATGAAAAAGAAGGATGCTGAAGAGAAACTGATGAAGAATAACTTCATACTGTCTCGATCAATCAAGGAGAGGAAAGAGCTAAAGATTTTTACAGACATCGAGCAACAGAGAAGCACAACATTTCCAAGTAGAAAGAAGTGGAGCAAAGGTATTGAAAATACATTTTGATCAGAAAGGTAAAATGAGATTATAATAGATCTAAAAATCTGCAAGTATAAGTTGTATGTGTGAACAGATCATTTACTATTTCAGTTTAACCATTGATTCAGAAATTCTCTTAACTGAGAAGGACTTAACAATCCTTTCTATATTGAGATACATCCCAAGGAGTATCAAAAAGTTTGATAATGAAGATAACATGAGATTCTAGATACCATTTGACAAACTACACTAGGTTTGGTCATAAAAGGTAGCATAGAGATACCCAATATCAAGTGAGAAACTAATCTATTAAATTCTCTAACAAGGTCACACCTAATAGTGTGTAACCTTTAACGGGGTTGGCTCTTCACTGATCTCACTTCAGAAGAGTGAAAATTTTGAGTTACCGGTCCCAAGTGGTTTTTCCCTTAACAGTGTTTCCACGTTAAAAATCCATGTGCCAATGTGTTTATGATTCATTACTTTAGTGTTTTGTATTACACATAACTAATCTGGATTGATCGGTATACACTAAGTAATTTACTATTTTCGGTAAATGAAAGACTTCTATTCGGTAAACATTAAGAATAAGGTTTAAAACAGAACTCTGAGAAGTAGTTATTTGATAAGTATATTGGAAGGCATACATCTTGTAGGATTGAAGATAAATAGAGGCTTAATATTGTGGTTGATTTATTAGAATATTTTTGAGGCCACTGATTCACCCCCCCCCCCTTAGTTATTCTAACAATTGGTATCAAAGCTTGTGTTCCTAGAAAGGGATTTTAAGAGCTTAAGAAAAAGATCACAAGATGAACAAGCGAGATGTGCCCAAGTTGAATAAAGACAACTTTGCATCTTGGCAAAGCAGAATAAGACTCCACCTATCAAGTATTGGTAATGATGTTACTCAACACCTTGATACTAAATATGTGTTTCCTACATGACCTCACACTCTTAAGCAATTAAGAGAAAATCATGAGCATAATTTCATGATGATAGAGCTTGCTTCCTCACTCTACGATGCTAAGTTTGAAGATGTCAAAACCTGCACCTCTGCAAACCAAATGTGGGATAAATTGAAGCTGGTACATGGAGGAGATGCTAATGTACTAAGAGCCAAGGAAAAAAGCCTAAGAGGGAGTTTTGTTGACCTAAGAATGAAATAAGGAGAAAATATCACTTAGTATAGCTACAGAATCAAATAGGTAGTCAATTCTATCCGAGGAGTTGGAGGTGTACTTGAAGAATAGACAGTGGTAACTAAAATCTTAAGGACCTTACTGCCTATATATGATATTAGAGTTTCTTCTATACAAAAAATGAGAGCAGTTGCAAACAATATAGTTACTCTAGATAGTCTGATTGGTAGACTGATTTCATTTGAGATAAATAACTTTGATAATAGTGTGTTACCATCTATAGAGTCTACATTCAAATCTTCTTTGAAAATAAGTAAGTCAAGTCATAGACACACTACTAGAAATGATAGTGAAAGTGATAATGAGGATCAAGAACTTGATGAGATTGAAGCACTAATGGCAAGAAGATTGCAGAGAGGTAGAGGTAGATACAAAGGTAAGTTACCACTTGTATGTTTTAATTGTAAAGAGGTTGGACACTTTGTTGAAAGATGTCCTAACAGAAGAAAAGATGACAGAAGTAATGATAGAACATATGAAAATAATTTTGACCGAGGTGATAACAGAGATTACCAAAGCAACTGACAATCTGACAGAAGAGATACCCAAGACTACAAGGACAAAGGAAAGAAAGAATGTTACCTAGCTGAGAACAGAACTGATGATACTAACACCTAATCTGAAGAAGACATTGAGATGGTATTTGTATCCATGAAATATGATTCATACGAAGAAGAAGAAAGGTATGTAGAGACTGCACTCATATCTAAGGTTAGTAAGAATGATGTCTGGATTATAGATAGTGGCTGCACTCACCACATGACCAGTGATAAACAAAAGTTTGAAACTTTTGAATACTATAATGGTGGATAAGTAAGAATGGGTAGTGACACACCTTGTCCAGTTGAAGGTAAAGGAACCATAATGTTGAATAACCTGATAAGATGTGACAATGCTTACTGGGTAAAAGGATTGAATTATAATCTATTAATTTTTTCACAGTTGAACAATACAGGTCACCGAGTAGCATTTGAGAATAAGAAGGCAAAGATCTTCAATGAATTAGGAAGGTTGATCAAAACTGCTGAGCAGACAAAAGGTAACCTTTTCTATCTTGATGACATTAACACCACTTGTTTGATGGATAGAAACGAAGACATATGGTTGTGGCATAAGATATTATGTCATGTGAATTTTGACAACATGATAAAGATAAGAAATAAAAGAAAAGTCAGAGGCTTACCAAGCATGTCAAAGCCCGAGCATATCATGTGCAAGAATTATCAAAAAGGTAAGATGACAAAGTATAGTTTCAAGAGTAATGCCCATACATCTAATGCAATTCTAGAATTAGTCCATACTGATCTATGTGGACCCATGAGGACAAAGAGTTACTATGGAGATAGGTATTTCATTCTCTTTGTAGATGATTATTCTAGAATGATGAAAGTTATGTTCTTAAAAGATAAATCAAAAGCATTCAAGATGTTTAAATGGTATAAGACTATGGTAGAAAAACAAAGTAATAATAAATTGAAATGCTTAAGGTCAGATAGAGGAGGGGAATTTATTTCAGATGAATTCACTAATTTTTGTAATGAGTATGGAATCAAAAGACAGGTTTCTGCATTGAGAACACCATAGCAAAATGGAATTGTTGAAAGGAGAAATAGATCAATTGTTGACTATGCAAGAACATTGATGATTGAGAAAAGAATCACTCAAAATTTATGCAGGGAAGCTTTCATTGTCTACACATTGAATAGAGTACAATTGAAGAAAGACACAAAGAAGACACCCTATGAGCTTTGGTATGGTTACACACACAATGTAAGTTACTTCAGAATCTTTGGTAGTTAATGTTATATTTTGAAAGAAGATAGAAATGGAAAGCTTGACTCCAAAAGTGATGAAGGTATCTTTCTAGGGTATTCCACCAAAAGCAAGGCTTATAAATGTCTTAACAAGTCATCTAACAAGATCATTGAAAGTGAAAATGTAAGAATAGATGAAATTGTAGAAAAGAATGATGAGGAAAGTAGAAAATAACCATAAGACTACAACAGGTTTGTTTACACTGAAGAACCTGACACTCTACCCAAGCAACAGAACATTGCAATCGAGCATCAGTCTGCAATTACCAAAAATTAGGAAAATACTCAAGATGATGTACTGAGCAATGGAGATCAGAATGAAGGTCAAGATGATGATCAAAATGATGGAAAAAGAGCTGAACTAAAACTTTCCAAGTATGTCAGAAGACATCATCCACAGAATCAGATCATAGGAGACAAGAAGGTTAGAATGAGAACAAGAAGTAAGTCACTAAACACTAGATGTTTACTTTGTGATTTTGAGCCTAAATCAGTTAATACTGCACTTGAAAATGAAGAATGGGTCAGTGCTATGAATGAAAAAATAGATTAGATTGAGAAGAATAGTACATGGACACTAGTACCTAGACCAGATAACAAGAATGTCATTGGTACCAAATGGATATTCAGAAACAAGCTGAATGAGAATGGATAAGTCACAAGGAATAAAGCAAGATTAGTATGCAAGAGGTATGTAGAAGAAGAAGGTATTGATTATGGTGAAAACTTTGCACCCATTGAGAGACTAGAAGGAGTCATAATTCTTCTTTCTTATACTACATTCAAAGGATTCAAGGTATACCAGATGGATGTCAAATCTGCATTCCTAAATGGAATACTAGAAGAAGAGGTATACATTGAACAACCATAAGGGTTTGTTGATCTAGAAAAGAGAAACATGGTATGTAGACTACATAAAGCCTTGTATGGATTGAAACAAGCATCGAGAGCCTGGTATGAAAGACTTCATTCCTATCTAATTAGCATTGAATTTGTAAGAACAAGTGAAAATAACAATCTGTACTTAAAAGAAGATACCGATGGTAATATTCTGATTTCTGAAATATTTGTTGATGATATCATTTTTGGGGGTAATGAAATGTTATGCAAATCCTTTGCTAATGAAATCAGAAAAGAATTTGAAATGTCTATGTTTGGGGAGATCAAATTCTTTCTTGGTCTATAGATTATTCAACAAGATGCAGACATATATATCACTCAGTGCAAATACATCAAGGAAGTGTTGAAGATATTCAAGATGGAAGATTCCAAACTAGTTGGAACACCTATGGAAATAGATGTAAGCTGACAAAGGAAGATAAGTCAAATGAGGTAAATCAGACCTTGTATAGATCAATGATTGGCAAACTTATGTATGTTGTGTTAGAATGAATTTAGAATAACTGAGAGGGGAGGGGTGAATCAATTATCCTCAGGATTAGATGTAGCAAATAAAAACTTTCTTTGCTTTAGATCTACTCGACAGCAGTAGCATAAATCAATAACTTAATCATGCATTTTACTGTCAATTGAAATTAGCTTGTAGAAACATAACAGTAAAGCAAACCATGAGCATTCACACAAGTTGACACAAGTATTTAACATGGAAACCCAATATGGGAAAAACCACCAGTAACATGCTACCAAGTTTTCACTCTTCTGAAGTGATGCCCTGTGAGGAGCCAACCCTGTTAAAGGTTACAATAACACACTGCTAGGTGTGACCTAGTTAAAGGATTTAATCACCTTGTTAGGAGTGGCCTTGTTAGAGGACTTAGAACATTCCACCTGAATGTCACCTTGTTAGAGGATTTATACAAATGACTGTTAAGTCAACCTTGTTAAAGGCTTTAACTGATACAATGGTAAGAAAGTAATCAACAATTTGTGATCTGGTACATACAACTTACTTTGCAATTCAGATCCAATTATAGCTCTGATGTTAACTTAATGGATAGCCTGCATTGTCATTTCAACCTTCTGATCTACTTGGAAATTCGTCAAGCAATCACACATGCAACTTTTTGCTTCTGCCTTTTTGCCTTCTCTGCTAGATCATGCCAAATAGTAAATCAACTATGCAAACCTCTTGCATACACATACACTCTTCTACACTGCATGAATAACCCCTTGAGGTTATCATATACCTCTTTGTCTAGGTCAGATAAATCTTTTACTGCTTAAACAAGATTGTAGATCTTAGGTTAGGTTAGATCCAACGAATCATTCCATCTTTGCATTACATTTACTTCTCCAAAGTAGTCTCTAATTAAATCTTGAAACCATGCATTAATTATGGTTACCCATAAATTAAATGACGTGGATCAATATTTAATTAACATTACATATCCCAATGAAATCAACTAAGTCGCCAGAGATCTCAAATCTCATCATTAATCCAATTACTGTAAGTCGGCCAACATCACTGTTTCCACTCGACAATTTCAATGGTGCTCGACATTGAGCAACTTTTTTCTCATCACAAGCAACTTTACTTGGCACAATCAACTTTGCTCATCATAAGTAAATTTTCTCGGCACAAGCCAAACTTTCTCGGCACAGAACAACCAAAAAAACTATCTTTGAAAGATAAACAACAAATTACTTTGCCAGAGTGCCAACTGATCAAATACCCTTTTAGTTGCCTTGACTCAACCATTCACTTGGTCTTCTTGTTAAATCTTCTCCATCAACAATAGATATGGTACTCAAATAGATAACAATAGTCTCACCAGTAAAGGTTTGCCAGCAATGACAAAATAACAATTGCTTGCATTGTCACTTTCCAACAATCTCCCTCTTTGGCATTGATGGAAACACAAAATATTAAAACAATTATTTAACAAGCATAGTTACCAACCAATCCAAAAAGTCACCTGTGTTCCTTGATATGAATGAATTTTCATTAATGTCTTTAGCTTCATTCTGATTCTTATCTGTAAAACATTTCTCCCTCTGTACTGTCATCATCTATGTCTAATCATCTGTAGAATCCCTCTGAGTAGATAATCACTTCAATGTTTTCAATAATAACTCCTGCCTCTATGTAATCTTTCCCTCTTTGTAATCTCTCTTTCTCGGCAATCTCTTCCTCTTTATAGGTAATCTCTCCCTCTTTGACAACAATTCCAAAGACGTCAATATCTTTATCATGTAGATCTTGTCATCTTGATTATGACTGATTTTTCTTTTCTGTCCTTGTTCATCTTCACAACTTTAGCCAACATCCTAAAGTGTGACTTACTGTGCATCAATGTGTCAGATATTCTGAATAAAATATTTGATGCAACAGTACCATACATAACTTAATTAGCCTCAGTGAGGGGAATCACCCCCAGTTTACCTCATAGATACTCATGAGCATCCTTGGGTAGTTCTTTTGTGAATATGTCTGCTAATTGTTCTTTGGTGTTCACATAATCCAGTCTCACTTCTTTACTCTGAACTAGTTCCCTCAAGTAATGATACTTGATAGCTATATGCTTTGTCTTTGAGTGCATAACAAGATTTTTAGAAATATTAATAGCACTTGTGTTATCACAATATATAACAATTGGGTCAGTGATTTCTTCCTTCATACCTTTCAAAAGTATCTTCAACCACACAATGTTAGAATAGTTAACTTCTGCTGCCACATACTCGGCTTCAGTTGTAGATTGTGAGGTGAAGTTTTGTTTCTTGCATGTCTAGGAGATCAATCTCTTTCCTAAAAGAAATGCTCCACCAGTAGTGCTTTTCCTGTCATCAACATTTCCAGCCCAGTCATAGTTAGTGTAAACTCTGAGTTCAAACTTGTCATTCTTTTTGTAGTATAGACCACAGTCATCAGTTCCTTTCAAATATCTCAAAATCCTTTTGACTGCCATCATGTGATTTTCCTTGGGATTATCAGAAAACCTTGCAACAATCCCAACAGCTAGGGTATTATCAGGTCTACTGTGTACAACATACTATAGTTTTCCAATCATTGACCTGTAGAGTGTTTGGTTCACTTCTTTTGTGTCATCATCTTTTGTTAGCTTCTGTCCAGTAGCCATGGGTGTACTCATTGGTTTGGATTCTTCCATTCCAAAAAATTTCAGTATCTCTTTGATATATTTAGATTGAGTGATATAGATACCATTCTTCATTTGATAAATTTGTAAGCCAACAAAGAATTTTATTTCACCAAACATA
>MU224425.1:3362600-3435186 GCA_018584345.1 Thuja plicata
AGTATTGATCCTTTGATATGCACTCTGATGCTGATGACAGATCTCCTCTTTTCAGTATCTCTTCTGATCTTATAATCTGATATACCTTTACTCTGTTGTTCACTGTGTTATGCTCTTCTTGATCTCTGCTTCTGAACAAAATAACCCTCTGTGCATTTCACATCAAAATACAGTCACTTCAACAACTCCTCTTCTGCCTCTTGCACACACATTCAAAATAGGGTTTCGAAGAAATCTAATATATCTATACAGATCTGACAGTGAGATCTAGATCAACGATCAAGATCTGATATCCATGCCTTGATGGTAAAACAATTAATGCTTACAATGAGTCATGCATAGGATAAAACAATTAAATGCATAATTAACTCTGTATAAGAATATTAAATGCACACAATGTCAGCCCAAAAATCTTATACAAGTCGACTGGATCACTTATCCTTTAAGTTTGTATCATTCCTGACAAGTATACAAAAACTTTTCTGCTCGACACTTGACTGTCTGTCACTCGGCATTTAACATCTCTGTCTCTACTCGGCTCAGCAATGTAACTAGGCATACTGAAAATTGCTTGATAATGTTGGTCTGCCTTGCATAGTTTTAGCTCGGCCATAGTGATAGCCAACTAAAACTGCCTAATGAAATGACTAAGTGTTGGGCACTAATCATCAACAGAACTTAGAGATTAACAAGACCATCATAAAGAATCTTAGAAAAATATAATATGAGGTATGGTCTGGAATAAATCCTTCTATAAAATATTTCAAAGTATTTGGAAGCAAATGTTACATTAGAAGAGATGAAGTTAATCTAGGAAACTTTGACACCAGAGTAGATGAAGGCATATTTCTTTGGTATTATTAAAAGAGTAAATCTTACACATGCTATAAAAAAAGGTTAAGAAGAATAGTTGAGAGCACAAATGTAAAAGTTGGTGAAGACACTCCAAAGAATACAAAGATAGAAGTTGGATATGAATTAGATGAATCAATTAGAAAAGTGGAAGAAGAGAAGACTATACAAAATGAAGAACAAAGTGATGAGGAGGTTGCTCTAGCAACTGCTCTGAAGAATCCTAGATATTTTCAGAGGAATCATACAAAAAATTAGATAATTGGAGAATAAAAAAGGAGTATTGACAAGAAGAAGAGTTGCAGAAGAACAAGTTAACATGTGCTTAATTTCAAATGTTGAACTGAAGACTGTAAAAGAGGCTTGCATTAATTGAAATTTGATGAAGGCTATGAAAGAAGAGTTGGACCATATTAAGAAGAACATGACTTGGTAATTGGTCCCAAGACCAGTTGACAAGAATGTAATTGGAACAAAATTGGTATCCCAAAACAATTTGGATAAATATGGTAACATTGTGAGCAATAAAAAAAGACTTGCATGCAAGGGATACACACAAGTGGAAGGAATTTATTTTTAGGAGACTTATTCCCTTGTGTAAATAATAGAATTTATCAAAATGCTTTTAGCTTTTGCAACACGTAAAGACTTCAAATTATATACCATGGATATGAAATCTGCATTTCTAAATGAATAATTGAAAGAAAAAGTCTACATAGAAAAATCAAAATGCTTCAAGTTGTATGAAGATCTGGACATTGTTTGCAAGTTGAAAAAGACACTATATGGACTAAAGAAAGCTCCCAGAGCTTGATATGTAAGATTTGAAAATTATTTGTTGAGGCAAGGATTTTAAAAATGTATTGTTGATAGTAATCTATATTTGAAAATTGAATCAAATGATATCTTGATTTTAGTAATTTAAGTTGATTATATAATCTTTGGATAAAATGATGGTATGTGTAAGAAATTTGCTAAGTAAATGCAAAAAGAATTTGAAATATTTGTGATTGGGGAAATGAACTTATTTTTGGGCTTACAAGTTAATAAAAAAAGTGAAGGTATCTTCATTTCACAATTAAAATATGTGAAGGAAATGTTGAAAAAGTCTGAAATGGAAAATGCTAAACAGGTATGCACACTTATGGTTACTGATTGTAAACTGAGAAACGATGATGAATATCCTAAGGCTAATGAAATATTTAATATAGATCACTGATTGACGAATTATCATACCTGACTGCTACTAGATTAAATATTGTTCATGTTGTTTGTCTTATAGACATATTTCAACAACATCTGAAAGAATCTCATGTTGCAGCTGAAAAAATAATTTTCAGATATTTGAAGGGGACTAGAGATTTTGGACTATGGTACCCTAGAGAATCAAAATTTACCTTGATGTCTTATACAAATGTTGACTGGGTTGAGTGTTGATGAAAAGAAGAGTACCAATGGAGGTAAATTATTTTTTAGACCTATTTTAGTTGCTTGGTCAAGTAAGAAACAAGATCATGTGTCTCTATCTAGTACTAAAGTTGAATACATTGTTGTTGCTTCATGTTGTACTTAGATACTATGGATAAAATAGGCTTTGAAGGAGATTGGAATAATGTATGATGAACCTATTTCTATAACATAACATACTTCTATCTGGTATCACTTTTTGAGAGAAAATGTTTTGGAGAATGAGGTGAAGCTTTAATATGTATGTGAAAAGGAAAAAATTCTTAAAATATTTACTAAGGAAATATCTCAGGATACTTTTGAGCATCTTGGAGACAAATTGGGGGAGACTACCCCTCCTTATCAGAGCTAAGTGCATATGGATGTGCATTAGTCTAGTAAGCTTCATGCATATTTTTTGTTTGGACTAATGATCTTGGCTACCTCTTAGGGGGAGTTGTATACTATTATGAGCTTATTTTTATATCTCAGGGGGAGCTGAGAAGAATGAGTGACCTATTTTCATATTTTTTCATTTCCATTGATGTCAAAAGGGGAGAGTTGTTGGAAAGCTATTGATATGATCAAAGGTATCTATCTAGTTGTTGTCATTGGCATTTTTCCACCAATGAACAAGGTGGAGATTTTTGGGGAATTGATGAGTTGGATGAGTGATTTATGAGTTGGTTTGGTTGTCATTGATGTCAACTTATTGTCGTTGTCATTAATAACTATGTTCTGTGAAACCTCTGTTGAGTATATTGCTCCACATATCCTATATGTTATGAATCTTTTGCTGAGATTTGGTATGTCATTGAGGACTATTTGGAGATATTTATTTCATTTTTTATGGTTTGGAATGAAGTACAAGATATTTGGCATTTATCTATGTATAATTATGACTGATTGTGGTCTTTGCATGAAATGCATGCTTCACATTTCTCTGCATGATGGTTTGTGATGGTGCGCTTATGGAAAAAAGTCAATAATGTCCTTAGCTTCATTAATTTTAGATAGCGTGATATTTTTTTCTTGAGAGAATTAGTTTAAAATAGTAATGGTGTTATTGCTCAAGGTTTCACCAATCTTAGTTGTTTACACTTATCCTTTTCTTTTCCTTGGTGAATAAAAATGGATTGCAACATGTATGGAGATATTTTTTTATCCTATCTATGAATTGGTGTGGTCCACTTCTCATTTCTCCCCATCATGGGAATGATTAGTGATGGCCTAATTCAAATTATATTCGACTACTTTCCTAGCCGACAATAGGAGACTTAACAATCTATGGATTGGTACAAATAAGAGTTTAGACACAATATAAAGTCTATGGAATTCATATATACTTGTGTGAGCTTTGTTCAAGTGTGTACCTATGCGAAGAGGATGCATGAAAGAGTATTTATCTCCCTATATGTTTGAGTTGTTAGGAAGACTGCTAGAGGACATAGCATATATTCATATGTTAGCTACTAGAAGCAGTGATCCATAGGTATCTACAAATCAACTGGTTGTGTTTCTATTGTACATTAGTGGTGGATCTATTCTTTTTAATCCTTCTTCTTCCAGATAGTGAGTCGTCCAACAGTGAGTCCTCTTCTTTGGGCAATGACCTTTCTCTATAAAAATCACCTTAACTAGTGTTATTCTAAAGTGTGTTTATATATTTGAGAATAATCATCTCCATGGTTTTTTTCCTTAATAGTGTTTTCCATGTAAATCCGGTGTTTCATAATCACAAGTATGGACATTTATGGAAAAATTAGGGTCACAATATAGATTTTGTTTAATATGCAAGACAGCTTAAAGGTGGGTGTGAATCAGATGTCTACAAATATTCTAAACCCTAATATAACTTTAATCAGTTCCACCAAACTTCCTTTAAACTTTAATAAAAGAAAATGTAAACATGAAGGCACAACAATTACCAAACACATGAAATACTAGATTTGTATGGAAAATCCTTTTAAGGGAAAAAATACAATTTATACATTTGAGAGTAATCTTCTCTATGGTTTTTCCCTTAATAGGGTTTTCCACATAAATCTATTGTTTCATGTGTTTGATGACTATTGTGCCTTCATGCTTACATCTTTCTATTATTAAAGTTTAAAGTAAGTTTGGTTGAACTGATTAAAGTTATATTAAGGTTTAAAAGGTTTTTGGAAAACTAAGTCACCCCCCTCTCATTTTTCTTTCATATTAAATATAATCTACATTGTGACACCAATTTTTGAGAAATGTCCATACTTTTGATCTTTTTTACTGTCTTGCTGGAAAGCATCCACAAATTTATTAATCCAATGATTACCCTGCGTAGATCTAAATATGGTTGTTTGTACAACTCTCATCTACCCCTTCTATGAATTTAAATTCCATTTGTGATGATGATTTTCAATCATCCTTCAAACTCCTCATATAGGCTTGTTAGCATTATGAGTTTAGTGCTATGTAATCAAGTTTTCAAGGATCTCTAGTACCTGCAATAACACCAAAATCTCAACCACAAAGAGATCTGTTAGGAAGTTAGTATTCCCAATATTGAAATGTGATCAAATAAATAATATGAACATGCAAACCAAAAGTCCTCCTTTGTCGTTCTCCTTCTCTATGTAATGTGGGTTGATCTCAAAAATGAGTGCTCGATGCGCTAGCATAAGAATTCAAAGCAATTATGGTTAGAAAATCAAGAGAATTAGCTATCTATTTATAAGAATTTCAAGGGTTCCAATCAAGATTCCATGATTGATGGGATTGATGACCTATGATTGAAGAGTAAACTCAGAGTGAGTGGGAGTTGAACACAATTGATTGTCTATCAACCGAATAGATTGATCTTTTAAGAGTATAGATTGAAGAGTTAACTGAATTGATTGAAGATTTAAATAGATAACTGATTTTGATTGACCAATCAGGGAGAGTTGATTAAGAAGTTAACTGAAAATCATAATTGGAAGGATAAATATGATTAAATATATAAAAGAATTTATTTATTTGCACATGTGGGGATATATAAATAAATAATTAAACTTATTTATTTATTAGAGGAATAATTAGTTTAATTAAATAAATATCATTTATTTAATTATAACTGGAGATTTGATTTACTAATGGTAATTATTACATGTGTGCAATAATTACAAAAAGGGGAATATTAGTTAAATAATGTGTTTGTTTAATTAAATCAATGACATAGGGGAGTAATTAAATAATATTAATTTTTTTAATTTTTTTTATAGATGAATAGTTGATGAAATATTTGACTAGACGTTTAATAATCAAGCAATTAATTAAAATCACTTAATTATGAAATTATAAGGAAATGATTATTTTGAATTTAGAATATAGTGGAAAGACGCAGATTAATTAAATAACAAAGGTTATTTAATAATCTAAGAAGAATGTCAGTAAGTCATTGCGTGAGAGCAACTGACCATTTTTAAATGTCTACATTTTGCCCCTCTTTGATACAATGCATTTTTAGGCATTGATTCAAAGAATAATAAGAATTATACCCCAGTATGCCCCAACAGGAACAAGGTGACAATGAGGTAATATATGCCCCATCGAGAGATTGGTTGTGAAAGAAAATTTTGAATGATCTCTTGAAAGAAGATTTATATGAAATGATGCAAAAGGTATAATTAGTAAGAAGTGAGAGTGTCAGTAGGTTCTGTTGATTGTTTGATTGACATTGGTCATACAGATTGTTGATAAGAATCATGTCTAGTTTCAGGAAGGACCCATCCTGTATAAGACAACCGACAATGTCTAGTTTCAGAGAAGACATGCCTCATATAAGACAAGCGACAATGTGTGGTTTCAAGAAAGATACATCCTATATAAGACAAATGATGATGTATAGTTTCAAGAAAGACACATCCTATTGTAATGACCTAAAAATGGTCATCTAAACTCTAGACCCCCAATCTCGATCTCCTATCAAGAAAACCCTATTCTTTATTATCCTAAGTCCTAACCCTAAAGACAATTCATCATTTTCAACTTAATTTGACCTAAACCCTAGGTCCTAATCTATCATCGCACTTGATTGATTAATTAATTCCTAAATCATAAAACATTGACAAATAAACCTAAGGTTATTTATCTAATTGATATTCTTATATATTGATTAAATAAATAGATAATTGTCAATTAAATTCAAAAAGGAATTAAAATAATAAAGTTGAGTTAAAATGCATTTAATATCATTTAAATAGTTAAAAATGCATATTATGCCATCATTTGAGTTAACTGAATATCAAAATAGAAACAAATCTATCTTGTTCAGTTAACTAATTCTTTTCTCTTTCTCATTTTGGAAACAATTTAGTTAACTAAAAATTGAATTTGGAAGTTTCCTAAATGACTGATCAGTCAGGTCAGGTAATTGACTCTCTCGACTAATTATCTTCCATGCACATGGATTGTGCTTCTTCAAATTGAATCTTGACCTTTCTTCAGCTTTCAATCTCGATCATCGATTCGAGGGAGATTTTCTATAAAAATGAGCTTCATTTCCTCACAAAGGATCTAAATTTTGAGTATTGTTATTATGCAGGTTTTTGTTCAAGCATCAAGCATTCAAGAATTTATCATATTTTCTTGTTTAGCATTTTAGATTACTTCATCTTGTTTACAAAGCATTCGATTCATAATCTAGGATCATATTTCATTTTGGGTTATTAAAATCTATCATAGTTAATCTTTGGATTAGCAACAACTTGCATTTGCATATCATATAGATTAATTAATCTTCTTAAATCTGTTGGAATAATGGAAGGGTGTGTATTGAGAGGGGAGGGGTGAATCAGTACCCTTAAAACTTTTATCAATTAACCTTAGTAATCTTTTCTTGCATTACCGACCATATTGCTTTTCTACCTTAAGCATGTAATATCATAACATAAATGTAAGTGCATGTAAACAATCATAGAAACATTCATGAAACTTAGTTACACATGAAACAAGAATTGATAATGTAGAAAACCCATGTTAGAAGGTAAAAACTATGGTGGGGATTAAACCCACAAAGCTTCACTATCTGCAGAATGGGAGGTGTCGGTTAAGGCTACAAGTTGTGATCACTTCTGATGATATTACCCTGTTAGGAGTAACATGTTAGACTTTTTAAGTCTACTCAATTAAGAGTTTTTAACAACACAATGTATGTGTACACTCGGTTAAGAGATTTATAATAAGACTGTTAAGTCCACCTTCTTGAATGATTTCTTCTATTTGCTACAATTATTAGAGAGTAGACAAAAATACTTATGGCCTGATAAATTGCAATCTTGAATTGCTGAATACAGATCCTTTAAGTTCAAAAAATTATGTATCACCTAATTGTGATGGATAATACCTTTGTTTTGCTTAGTAGCCTTGAATCTAGTTCTTCATAAATGAATTTTTCCTTTTGTGTCCTTTTGCATGAAATTCTTTGTCTGATCAATAGATGTCTTTTCCGGCTACAATCATCTTGTTCTTGATTTATTATATATCTATATATACAAAGGTTTTGACCTAATTAGGTTTCACGCTTTACAAGAAAATCTCTATGATCAAAGGTTTACAACTATAGCTTGATCTCCTAGTTTGCATGTTTACAATCCGTTAGACTGATTAAAACTATTACTTATGCTTTTCTTGATCCTGAAGAAATGGTTTTCCAGTTAAGCATAAAGCTAATTTAAAACTAAAGTGCTTTAGCTGGCGTGTATCTTAGATCCAGTTCTATCAGGAATAAAACTGTCTCTCGATAGACTGGTGCTCGGGTTACTCTATAGACCGTGTTCTCAGATTACTCTATGAACTGTGCTCTCGGTTTACTCTTTGAACTATTTGTCGGTGATAGTGCTATCGATGTTCACTGATTTTGGTGATCACTATGCTAAGACATTTTTGGTGACCTTTGTGCTTGACTATTTTTGTGACCTCTACACTTGGCCGAATGCTGTCACTTGGTGATAATGTAACCGACAATCCAAAAATTGTTTCCTTGTATACTAATGACAACTTATGATCCTTTAAGGATTATCAAAATCCTTTGTTTAGAATAGTTTTATAGTCACTGGACTTGTGATGACCTGAGAGAAAATATACACTTCTTCCTACTAGAAGGCAACAAGTTGACTTTGGTTAATTTTTTATTCTTTTCTTACTCAATGATTCCATAGATTAATCATATAATGACTCATTGAAGTGTGTCACATGTATCCAGAGCAAAAATTCACACACATATTTATGGCGCCCACCTACCATCAGTGCATCAAGTTTCCATTCAATGGTGTCAAAGTCAACATTCTTGCATACACTAGCTATGCATGCAATACACTCCGACAGGCAGCATATACTCTCATCCCACATAACAAAGAAGCTTCAACTTCAGAGTCAACTAGTGACTTAATGAAAGAAATGGAAAAGAAGCTGAAAATAAAGGACACTGGTATGGGTGGATACATAGTGGAACTAGTCCTATCAATGACACCTCTTCCAACATCACCCAGGTCCTATGGGAGACCTTCAGAAGACATGAAACCATCTACGAAACCAACTAGAGTGATCTATGATGGTGTTTTTGTTTAAGAAACTATACCATTAGAAGATGAGAAAGAAAAACACGCTATTTTGGAATGGCTATATAGAGATCCTGAGAACAATGAAGTAAAACACTATGAAATATCCCCAGAAATATATGGAGTGGGGTATGAATTGGCTCAACGAATGGGTTATTCAGGAAAAGGACCCCTCAGATGTAACCAAAATGGACTCCTAGAACCTATCTCTATTGAAAACCGACAGTCTAGGAACACGATTGGCCTAAGTTTCTTATCAAAGAAGGCACAAAAAGATAAATCCCATCTAGACAAAGAAAAGAAAAACAAGGTCCATTTAGATGAAGAGAAGAAAAACAAAGCTAGTTTAGACACAACAAAACAAAGGATTAATACACCCACTTACAAGTGGGATGATTATGATGATTCTGATGAGTATCCTTATAGTATTCCTCTATGTGTCCTATCTCTCCTCTATTAAAAAGAAGGATAAACACCACAAATCAATGCTACTATAGAGCATGTTTCAAGGGAATCACCAATGGTTCCTGATCAATTAGAGGCCACCAAATCTCAGCATGATCCTGATGCAGAAAATGGGAATTCAACCATAGTAGAGTTCTTAGATAGAGCTCACCCAAACTGGGGGAAATGAGTGGACTACACTCACATCATAGATATGATAGATTATGTTGAAATAGACTCTGGTGAGTATGAGTTGGATTGTCTGTCAGAAGAAACTCAAGACAAGGAGGTGGATACTGTACAATAATACGTAACTCCATTCGAGGTAGGTGAAGGTTCAGGGTCTAGATCTAATGATTTATAACCTCTAATCCCTAACATGGGCTTTGATGAGGCTGTTAGGGCTCTTATTGATTTAAAAGCATCTATACAAGGTAATAATCTTGTACTTTACTTGATGGTCCAAGTTTGTGATGAACATACCGTAAACACCCTTGAACCTATCGATCCATTGCCACTCGTACATCTTAAATGCATTGACTGGGGCTTACAAGCACGACCTATAAACATCCTCACCTTCCCCAATGAGTACGTGCTATCATGCTACCTAAATGTTGTTGAACCAGTAAATTCTTCCACCAACAAACCTAGTGTGAATATGACTGAATCAAATATCAAGTATCTCAGTCATAAAATTAAAATGAAAAAAGAATAGAAGTTATAAAGGTGAAAACCGCATTGTGGCAATTTTAGAACACATAATAGTAAAAAAGAAAAGACGCATTTGACGGTGAAAACCTCTCTGAGGTGCCGAAGGATGGGGTACTTGATATCCTACCTAGTCACTTACATGAATGATCATCATTATTGATCAAACCGACACAGCCTGTGAATATTGGGACAATAGAGAATCTATACATCATTCATGTAGCATAGTCATTATCAATAGAAGAGCTCAAAGAATTCACTAAATTCGTTAAAGAAAAAAAAATCAACTTTGCATGGAGTTACTCGAACATGCCGGGTTTAGATCCAGATCTGATTATGCACCATCTTTCTATTGCACCAGGTGTCAAACCAGTGAAATAGATTCTCTGGAAAATGCACCCTTAGGTTACTTTATTAATAAAGGCAAAACTAGAAAAGTTACTCAAAGCAGGGTTCATTAGATCCATTGATTATGCATAGTGGATTTCAAACATTGTACCTGTATCAAAGCCAAAAAAATCTATTTGAGTCTGTACTGACTTAAGGGATTTTAACAAGGCTTGTCCGAAGGATGACTCTTTGCCAAACATTGATATGATTGTGGATATGATAGTTGGGTATGAGATGTACTCTCTCATGGATGTTTTCTCCAGGTATAATCAGATCAAGATTGATATGGAAGATCAAGAAAAGACTACATCCACATGTTCTTGGGGCACCTTCTACTGGAACTTTATGCCCTTTGCACTAAAAAATGCAGGTGCTACTTATCAATGGGCTGTCACAACAATCTTTCATGACATGATGCATAAGAACATGGAGGATTATGTGTATGATACACTTTTCAAGAAAATGGAAAGATCCACGCACCTACAAGACTTGGGTAAAAATCTTGATAGAATGGAGCAGTTCAAGCTCCGACTAAACCCAAAGAAGTGTGCATTCGGTGTAACCTCTAGAAAATTGTTGGGATACATTGTCTCAGTGAAAGGAATTGAGGTAGATCCTACAAAGGTACAAGAAATATTAGATATTCCACTACCTAAGAAAATTAGCCATATGAGGATACTCCAAGGGACAATTCAGTCTATCAAAAGGATTATCTCATAATTGGTGGAAAAGGCACAACCATTTATAAAAACTCTGGGCAAGGGAGTCACATATTAATGGGATGAAGACTGTAACAAGAAATTTGATTAGATCAAATCATACCTGGCTAACCTGCCGATATTTATGCCTCCTACACCGGGAAAACCATTGATTTTGTACATCTCTGGGCCACAACAACATCACTGAGGGCACTCGTAGAATAGGAAGATGAAAACAAGAAAGAACGAGTCATCTACTACATCATTAAAACCTTGGTCTTGTATGAGATGAATTATTCAGTGATAGAGAAATCTTTCCTCATGGTTTTATTTTCATCTTAGAAGCTGAGACATTACATGTTAGCTCATTCTACAAAGCTAGTTGCAAAGATCGATCCATTGAAATATCTTTTGAGTAAAGTCACTTTAACTGGCAGGATAGAAAAATGGGTCTGCTCCTTAGTGAGTTTGAAATTGAATATGTTGAATGCAAAGAAATCAAATGATGGTCTATTTCAGATCAAATGGCTAGCACTCTATTATAAGACGATCTCCCTATCAATGCTTAATTTCCAGATGGCTTTATTCTACACATAGCTCACAAGTCTCATAAAATATTCTTTGATGGATATTTCACACAACAAGGTTAAGGTGCAGGTGTATTATTCATCACTCCTCAGATCTATTTCATCCCAAAATCATACAAGATTTTGTTCCCTTGTACAAATAACATCGTTGAATAGGAATCCTTGGTCAATGGAATCAAACTAGCTATCAAATGAAACATCTCTAAGCTACACAAATATGGTGATTCCCAGCTCATCATCAACCAAATAAATTATTTTTACCAGAATAAGGATGATAAACTCATGCCTTATAAGATAATGGTTGATGATTTCAAAAAATATTTTACCTTCATCACATTTCAAAAAATCCCAAGGACATAGAATAGAGTGTCTGATGTAATAGCTACACTAGCGTCCTCACAACCACAAGGGGAAGACTTCTGCTACAAGTTCTTGGTGGAAGAAATTAATTTCCATTCTTAACACTCCCCTGACTCCTACATGGTCTATACTATCATAGGATAGGATTCATCCTGCTACAAACATGTCTACACCTACCTATGTCATCAAGTCATTCCTAATGTCCTTACCCACAATGAAAAGAGACACCTTATCTATAATGCCTCATGATATGTTCTTAGAGATGATGACCTTTATAGATGAGGACTAGATGGTACATTTATTAGGTTTCTAGAAAAAGAGGAGTCTAAATATGTATTGGATGAGGTCCACGATGTTGTTTGTGGTTCTCACTCTAATGGTTTGACTCTAGCTTGAAAAATTCTAAGAGTGGGTTACTACTGGCCAGACATGGCAAATGAAGTGGTTAGATATGCAAAGACGTGTAATAAATTCCAGTTGCATTTCAATCTTATACATTCTCCAGCAAGGGAGCTAATTCCCTTTCTCACACATTGTCTCTTCCAACAGTAGGCATTTGACCTCATCGATCAGATACACTCGTATTCTTCTAACGGGAATAAGTTTTCATCACCACCACAAAATATTTCACAAAATGGGTTGAGGCGGTCCCACTGATCAAAGCTACTGGCCAACAAGTGGCCATATCAATTCTGAATCACATTATCTGTAGATATGGCATTCCTTTAGCCATTATAACTGACAATGGAGGATAGTTTAAGAACAACAATATGGATGAATTTTGTGATAATTTTAAGATCAAACAACATTTTTGTTCAATCTAATACCCACAAGGGAATGGCTAGGTAGAGGCCTCCAACAAAAATCTGCTAAAGATCTTACACCATACTATGAACAAGTCTGGAAGAGATTGGAACTTGTAGATCAATCCTGCACTATGGGCTTCTAGAATGAGCATCAGAATGCCTACTGGGGAAACTCCCTTTGCTCTCATCTATGGAGAAGAAGTAGTATTATCCATAGAGGTATAACTCCCATCTCTGAGGGTTTCTCTACAAAGGTTTATCATAGATGAAGACCACATAGTCTCACAGCTACAAGAACTGCAAGTGTTGGATGAGCATTGACAAGTGGAATTTGATCACCTCAGAGCTTAATAGGAAAGAATGTCTAGAGAATATAATAAAAAGGTCAAAACAAGAGAACTTCAGGTTGGTTACCTAGTGTTGAGAGAGAATCCCCACAACCAATCTCACCAAGAACAAAAGGGGAAATTTGAACCCAATTGGCTGGGTCCATATATCATAATGACAAAATTTAGCTCCGGAGCCTATAGACTCTCTACACCAGAAGGAGAAAAACTCTAGGAGCCCATCAACACTCTCCACTTGAAGAAATTATACACATAAGCATTCTCGGTGACCAACACCATGTACATATTTACGATCCTAAAAAAATCTTAAAATTAGAAAAAGTCCTGAAAAGTTGATCATCTTGGTGAAAACCTAGCAATAGGTGCCTTGATGATTCAACCCAAAAAAATCAAAAAATGGAAAATAAAATAAAATTGAAAAAGAAGGAAAAGTGCCTCGATGAAAACCTGGTAAACAAGTGCCTTGGTAGCAAAAATAGAATCTTTACCAAGTAGGTGAAAACTTGGTAAACAGGTGCTTCTTGTACTCAAGCGCTCCATCTATCAATACTCAGTCTTGGAAATCCTTTTGCTTCTAGCTTGTGCATAGCTTTCAGTCACTTTTGTGACACTTTGGTTCTTTTGAGAACTCTCGTGGCTTGAAACTGATCCATTGTCATAGTTTGGGGATAATCGAATCAACTTTTTCCTAGCAGTATGAGTGAAGTCAGTCATCTTTCATTGGAGTTCATTACTAGAGGGCAAGGGCCCCAATTTGATCAAATTCGATGAGCTAAATCAGAGTCAGTTTCTTAGTCATTTCTGAAGGATAGTTCAATACTGACACAATGGTGTTTCTCAACACCCCAATCAACATTATTTCTTAACACTACCTATTTAGATACATTTGTGTTTCTCAACACACATAGGATAACGTGATGTAAATCTCAACACTAGATCGATAGCAATCAAGAAAGATGCACTCACAAGCATGATAGTGTTTCTTAACACCCTACACAGATAGATGTGAAATGCTCACAAAAACTTGTTGAAGATATGTTGAAATTTTCTTCATATGTTGTCTGTTATCAATGATTTTCCCTAATATTTTCTTTGATTACTGCTTGTTGTTGTGGTCCCGATGATCCCAAAACATGAAATAAATTGGGTGTCTGTGATAAGAGCTTCCACAGCAAGGTGAATCAGCCTCACATACCTCAACTCTATTTACTTGCATGCCAAGGTGAGGTCAGAACTATCTCCTTGGTTGTTATTTATCTGCCTATTTACACAAGATCACACTCATGGTTATCTCATCTTTGAATGCCTCAATATGGGTGTACCCTTGCAACATCAACTAGAAACAACATTCAGGTCATCTCAGATTTTGTGCCTCGATGATTATGTTAGTTTCCTGCATCTTATCTGATGAAAGTCGTATTCATATCCTTATGGTCGCAATGGCACCAGTGTTGGAAATACAATAATGGGAAAGCAAGATACTGAGAGGGGGGGGTGAATCAAATCTTCAAATTTAAACACTTAAAAAAAACCGATCCACACTTATACATATATGAATCTAATGTAACATCAAATAGCATCCATACAATGAAATAAATAACTCATAACACAAGAACTTGGTAACCTAGAAACCCAAATAGGTAAAACTGGGGTGGGGATGACACCCAAAAAATTCTTCACTACTGCAGCAATAAAGTGTGCCTATTAGGGCTACAAAAGTTTACTACAAAATGCAATCTACCTGGTTAAAGGTCTACCTGGTTAAGAGCTAAAGATCATTACAATCTACCCTGTGAAAGGATTTCAACTTACAATAAAGTAAGCACTCTATTAGGAGATTTAGAAAGGTTTGCTAGAACCACTCTATTAAGAGGTTTCACCTAATGCAATGATTAGAATGTTTCAAGTAATGATCCTTAGTTATGCACTCAGATGTTGATGACGGATCTCCTCTTTCTAGTACCTTCTGTGATCTCACAATCTAATATGTCTTTACTCTGATGTTCACTGTTTTGTCACTCTGCTTGATCTATGCTTCTTAAAAAAATAACCCTCTGTGCATTTCACTTCAAAATGCAGTCACCACTTCTCTCCACACACACAAAATAGGGTTTAAGAAGCAATCTTATATATCTATTCAAGTCTGGTAGCGAGATCTAGATCAACGATCAAGATCTAATACCCATATCTCCAAGGTATTACAATTAATAATTACAATAGGTCATGCATAGGATAAAACAATTAAATGCATAATAAACTCCGTAGGAAAATATTAAATGTGTACATAAGTCGGCCCAAAAATCTTATACAAGTCGGCCTGAACACTTATCCTCAAAGTTTGAATCAATCCAGACATGTATACACAAACTGTTCTGCTCGGCACTTAACATCTTTGTCGCTCAACACTAAGTATCCTACTCGGCTCGGCATGATACAACTTGGCAACCTAAATACTGCTCGGCAATGTTGCTCGGCCTTGGATAGTTTTACCTTGGCCACAGTGATAGCCAACTAAAACTGTCTAAGTAAATGACTAAGTGTTGGTCACTAATCATCAACTGAACTTAGAGATTAACAATCTCCCCCTTTGATATTAGTGGCAAAAACACACTTATCATTTCTTCATTTCATTCTATCAAAATGTTGCCTAAGTATACGAAGTACTCCCCCTAGGAATATACTCAGAATTATACATACAAAAAGTTACATAGAATACATGCCTTCAAAATATATACAAATGTACCTGTTCTGTACTGAATTATCATACTGTATCCTTACCAACTTCCCCCTTGTTTTTGTCACTGATTACAGGCGGGGTTAATTTATACTTGTCCAAAAATTGTTTATGAAATTGTAGGGTGGATGCAAATGTAGTGTCCCAACTGTCCTTGGCAATCTTCATAACTTCCAATTTTATCTCTAGCTTGGCAGCTAGACTCACTAAACTTTCTGCAGTTGAGAGATTTGAATTTCTCTATGACAATTCTTTTGCAGCTGAAAGTTCCTTCTGTATTACCTCCAAGTGAGGCAACAGGCTTGTCTAAATGGTGATCAATTTGGCCCTAATCCGACCATCTTCAGCCATAAGCTCAACAATTCTTCATTGTGCATTGATCAACTTAGTAGAATGTAAGGAGCTAGAGGTAGCATCCTTACCCAAAGTATTGCCAGTTGATTTCAAATCTAACTGTAGCTTCTCAACAAGCTGCAGATTATCCTTTGTGAAGAATTCAACATCACATAGCTTCCTGTACAAAGAATAAATCTTTGTTGTAACTTTCTCAAAAATTCCTACAAGAGTAGAAAGTTCAACATGTTTTGTTGCAATCTCTTCTGAGATTTTCTCCAGAACTTTGCTCTCGGATCTCCTCTTGGACCATTGTAGAAGTTTTTCATTTCTATTTATGTCATCATCAGTTACCTTCTGTAGAATGTGAACTAACTGATCAATAATGGGAGTTTGAGGCATTTCGTCTTTGAAGTCAAAAGACTTTGCAAATATATCCTTGATATCATGTAACACCTGCTTTTGCTTCTGTTCTATTTTCATTTCTTCCTGTCTCTTCTTCCTCTTAAGTAATTCCTGAAGAGTCCCTATTTGTTCAAAAGACAATTCATTGGGATCCCATTTTGGAATCACAATTACCTCATCTAATGTGACATCAAGAATTTGAGACTTCTTCCTCATAACTTTCCTTCTCTTCAATTCTGGTGAGCTGATGCTCGGCTGCATCTTATCAATACATTTTCCTCTGTCAGTATCAATATCCATTGCCTCTTTCAATTCTGTCAAGATTGTCTAAGGATCAGGCATACCTCCAGTTTTAGGACCTGTGGGAGTGGATGATGCAGAGTGTGGTAGATCAACCAACACTTGCACTATATCTTATTCCTTATGCTTGTCAGCATTATCCTTCATCACTACACCACTATCGAAAACTATTTTTACAATCTCTAAAATAGGTAGATTTTGTGAAGTTACCTCTTGTCCATCTCTTTGCTTTTTCTCTTTGCCTATTTGATCATTGATGACTTCAAGTTCCTCATCATTTATCTCTCCAGATGCAATGGTTTTTCCTCCTTCAGTCTTTGTTGCCTCTATAGGTGACTCAATATTTGTACCACTCAGAATATCATGTCCCTTGGCATTCAAATTGTTGGAATCATCAATTGTGAAGTCAATTGGACTATCTGCAGTCAGATCAAAAAAATTTGCTGAGTCTAATGCATCTTTAGTCTTTTCCTATTCAATAGCAATTTGATCTTGTGTCATCTTTGGCTCAGGGGTAATCTCCACTTCTTTAGCCTTCTGATCAGATGTTCCTTCATCAGATTTCTTGTCTTTTGGAACTACTAATCCAAATATTTCCTTCCAAATCCTAGTACTCTGTTGTACTAAACCTTCAATATCATTTTTCAAAATAGTATAACCTCTGAGCTTAGGAACAAACCTATTCTTATATTCGTCAATGAATTTTGCTCTCTGTTTTGATGTCAACTTAGGTATCACCTTGGCTAATGTACCTTCCCTGATCTGTCTCTTTGTAGTAAGTGCAAATTCCCATTTTCTCGACAGAAACTCATATAATTCACTCAGCACATGGTTTCCTATCTCTATAGGAGTTAACTTAAAAGTACTCATCATATCTAAAAGTGCTTCCTAAACTTTATGCTTGTCTCCAATACTCAATTTCTCATACTTAATGAATTTAAAAGTAGCTAACCCTACTGAATTTCTCAAATTGTCACATACCTCATCAATATTAGTGGTTTTATTGAATTGTGCAGTGGGTATGTTGTTGGGTTCACCAGTCTCAGTCTTTTCATCATCGCTATCTGTCTCCAAGTGCAGTATCCTCCTTGGTCTCTTTACTGGTTTACTCGGCTCAGCTTTGGGAGTAAATTTAGTTTTCTTTCCAGAACTGCTTTCTCCAACCTTCTTCTTTCCATACACTTTTGTTTGTACTGCTAGAGCAGTAATAGTGGATGCTCTAGTCCTCGGACGATTAGCTACAGGAGGTGTAACCTTAGATTTAGCTTTACTCGGCTTGGTTACTTTGACAATTGCTGGTTTCTTACCCTTAGCCTTCTTAGTGATCTCCTCTGATGCACTGACTTCCTCTTCTGTAGATATATCTTCTCCTTCTCCAGTGGATAGGCCTAAAGGTGCATCCTCAGGTTTCTCATCACTATTCAAACCAACCATTTTCTTTAGATTTTTCATAATCTTTTTCCTTTTTCTCTCCATGGTTCCCTCCTTCAAACTTCTTGTGATTTTTACTTTTGCTTCATCAAAATTACCAAATCTCTATGTTGTAGTATCAATTGCCTCAGCTAGGAGTGCAATGATGGCTGATGATGCTTAATCAATGTTAATTTCATAGGGAAATGATTCCAACCATGCTACCTGAGGTGTCACAGCCTGAATATATGTGTGATCCGTATCAACTAGAAAACAAATTTCTTCATAGTGCTTCTCCACTAGTGATCTAGGAATCCTAGTCCTTAATCACATTCTCTTTTTAAATTCCACAAAATAGTTCCCCATAATACTATTGAAATTACTTCCTAATTTCTCAATGCATTCACTTATCTGAACTATAATGGGTCTATCCTTTTTCCAAACGATATCTCCCAACGTAGGAAATGTATGCTGAATGTAGAAAAATATGCAGACTAGTAAGGAACCAAACTTACATGATGAGCTCTTAGCTTTTTTGATTGATGCTAGGTTCTCGGCTAGTTGTGTTTGTTGTATCTCGGCAAGATCATATGTATGATTCTTCTTAACTGGTCAACGGCTGTGAAAGGAACACTATCCAGTCGACTCAACTGATAGAACTTATTTGCAATCACTCTTACTCCAAAATCAAGTTCTAAGTCTTTAATTGTAGAGATAGTCATACCTTTGTTGTTCCATATGGCTCCAGCGTTCACTATAATTTCCTCTTTATTGTTATCTCTCATTGTCCGTTTCCTGTTAACAACATGATATCTAGTCACTCGATGAATCATGTTTTTAGTTATCTTGACTGGTCCATTATCCAATCACATACACATATCATGAACTCAGCTAAGAATGACCTTAATCCATTCATCTTTGAAACCTTGTGGGAAATCTAGGGCACGAGTTAACCCTTTGTCGGCTAAATGTTTGAATTCTTCCTTTAGAACTCCATCAACACACAATTTTTTGTAGGATTTTCTCAATTCACTATCACCTACTTCACCAATTTTAACCATGTAACAAGATCTAACATCGTGGATCATAAGTACCTTTGGTGGAATGGATGAGAGAGCTCCGGTCAGATCACTCTGAATTGCATTTTCAGGAATTGCTCAAAAATTGAGAGGTGCACATACATCGTTCCGTACTAACTGAACTTGCTTGAGTTCTCCCTCCATACTTTTGACTGGTGCGGAAGAGATTGTAGCCATAATATTGAAATTTAGGGTTCAAAAAATGAAGAACAGAGTACCTCGGCAAGTAGCACTTCGCACTGTTCACCTTAGGATTGTCGATGATACGCTGACAAAATCTTCGATGCTAACTTCGTTAAGATCAATTCTGCAACTTCTTCAATCACTCCGTGAATAATGAAAATCACAAGGTAAAATGAAGAATAGATTGTTCATCCTTTATAGACTCAAAAGGTCAAGGTAGGTAAGCAATAAATGTTCTACCCATTGAGTTAGTGCAAGCCAACTGTCCTCGGCTTTCTAATACAACTTGCATGTCACTTGTCTCACTATACTCGGCCATCACAGAACTTACTCGGACAACAAACTTGGCACACACTAAAGAACTCAGCCTTAGTTTCCACGACTGGAGCTCGGTACCTATAGTGCAATTAGCTCTTCTTGGCATTTTTGTTTTCAAAATGTGTCCTGGTGCATCTTAACATATGCAAATATGGACTTTGGCATATTTCATGTTAGGAACTGATGTAAGATAAAAAATTTAAATGTAGTTCCTTACATACCTCTTTTGCTTAGTTGGAGATGGTGTGATCACCTGATCCATTGGATTGGGTGACCTCGGTTGCACTAGCTTCACTGCTACATGGTTTAGATTTCTTAACCCATGTCTGGTTCATCTGTGCTCTAATCTGCTCAACAGTAGGAGCAGGTACCCTAGTCTTACAATCTTTCCTTGTATGACCAATTTTCAGACAACTATGACAAACTAGGCTTCCATTCATCCAACTCTTAGACTTTCCTCTGAAATGTGTCCTTATGCATTTTTTTGGAACATGTCCATACTCACCATAGAAAAGAAAACTATGCCATGTGTTGTAATCCCAATTGTAAGTATTGCCTTTTCTTGGTGATTTCTCTTGTGCCTTTGATGTCCATTATTGTTTACCTTTAGGTCTACAATCTTGTTCTCTATGATCATATTTATGACAGTTATAACAATTACCATTGAATCTAGGTGTGGAAGGTGCATTGCTTGCCTTTGACTTACATTCACATGCTTGATGTCCAAACTTATTACAGTTAAAGAAATAACCATTAAAGTTAGTTTTAGGATTGGACTTACCATTCTTGCTTCGACAAATGTTTGTTGTATGACCTGGTTTCCCACATTGGTGGCAAACAGGTTTGTTGTTTCTTGGTTTTGCATTCCTCCTTTCACCTGTCTTAGATTATTCTCCTTCTTTAGTGGTTGTATGTTTTTCAGTGTGACCTAATCCAGAAGAATCTTTAGGTCTTCTTGATGCTTCCACTAGTTGTTCAAAGTAGCTCAAAGCTACATTGGGATATTTCACTCTATTGTTAAGTTCTTTCTCAGATCTCAATTCATCTTTCAACTGACTATTCTCATATCTAAGATTTACAATCTCCATGTCTTTCCTACTGATCTCCTGATTCACAAGTAGTAGTTGATTTGTCATGTCAACTTGATTGACTATCATTATTTGTAAATCATGTTTTCTTTCATCAAGTCTGATGGTCATCAATCTTTTGTCTTCTTCTGTCATAGCCTTTTCATCTTCGGCTTTCTTTTTCTATTCAACAACTTCACACATTCTTATTGATTGGGCTTCTTGTTCCTTTTTTAAGTTTCTGACTTCTTCACATAGTGCACTGTTCTTTTCTAGTAGATCTACTATTTTTGCATCACTCTTAGTAGAATATCCATTCTAAAATAGATTTGTGTTGTCCTCTTCCTGATAATAAGTGTCATTCATTTGTTTGGCCAAATATTTCCTTGCTGTCAAGGACTTCTTTAATTCTTGTCTTGCTGTCTCAAGCTGTTGTAGTGCTAACTGAATATCAATCTTTTGATTCTCAATGACTTTACCCATCTTGTAGATCTCCATCTCAAGATCTGTATCCTCAAGTTGATTATAAATTTCTAGAGAACTAAGCTCTGATACCAATTGTTGGAAATACAATAATGGGAAAGCAAGATATTGAGAGGGCGGGGTGAATCAGATCTTCAAATTTAAACACTTAAAACAAACTGATCCACACTTATACATATATGAATCTAATGTAACCTCAAATAACATCCATACAATGAAATAAATAACTCATAACACAAGAACTTGGTAACCCAGAAACCCAAATAGGTAAAATTGGGGTGGGGATGACACCCACAAAATTCTTCAGTACTGTGGCAATAAAGTGTGCCTGTTAGGGCTACAAAAGTTGATTACAAAATGCAATCTACCTAGTTAAAGTTCTGCCCAGTTAAGAGCTAAAGATCATTACAATCTACCCTATGAAAGGATTTCAACTTACAATAAATTAAGCACTCTGTTAGGAGATTTAGAAAGGTCTGCTAGAACCACTCTGTTAAGAGATTTCACCTGATACAATGATTAGAATGTTTCAAGTAATTATCCTTCGTTATGCACTCAAATGCTGATGATGGATCTCCTCTTTCTAGTACCTTCTGTGATCTCACAATCTGATATGTCTTTACTCTGCTATTCACTGTTCTGTCACTCTGCTTGATCTATGCTTCTTAACAAAATAACCCTCTGTGCATTTCACTTCAAAATGCAGTCACCACTTCTCTCCACACACAAAAAATAGGGTTTAAGAAGCAATCTTATATATCTATTCAAGTCTGGTAGCGAGATCTAGATCAATGATCAAGATCTAATACCCATATCTCCAAGATATTACAATTAATAATTACAATAGGTCATATATAGGATAAAATAATTAAATGCATAAATAACTCTATAGGAAAATATTAAATGCGTACATAAGTCGGCCCAAAAAGCTTTTACAAGTCAGCCCGAACACTTATCCTCAAAGTTTGAATCAATCTAGACATGTATACACAAACTGTTCTACTCAGCACTTAACATCTCTATCACTTGGCACTAAGTATCCTACTCAGCTCGGCATGATACAACTCGGCAACCTAAATACTACTCGGCAATGTTGCTCAGCCTTGGATAGTTTTAGCTCAGCCACAGTGATAGCCAACTAAAACTGCCTAAGTAAATGACTAAGTGTTGGTCACTAATCATCAACAAAACTTAGAGATTAACAACTAGTAAGGGTTCTATCAACTTCGATGTCCCCAACGCTCAATGATGAAAAAAAAATTCAAGCTCAATTCAAGTGACTAAGTCCTAGGATTGTATCTATGATAGTCTTGCATTTTAGTTGCATGGTGTTAGAACTGCATAATCTCTTTATCTCACTCGCCAATGTGAGGATCTGAAGCTCCTTTCCATCGATCTTTCTTCTGCCAAGCAATCAAGTTGTGTGTTGAATACGGGGACATAATTAAGTACTTGTGCTCTGGCATGGCATATCCTTGTATGAGATGGCTAGCAATATATCATATCATATGGCTAATTCAGCCATCCTGATTCCATTTTCAGGATCAAAATTGAAATCTGAGATCGTTTTACTTGCTAAAATTTGATAGTTGACTTTGTCAATCAACCATAGTTGACTGCTTGCACAATTAGTCTCTTCAGACTCCAAACCAAAGGAATTCTCTCATGCTTTTCTTCCATTGATTCTATGTGTCAAATTTTGGTCAACCTTGGTTAACAGGACCTCACAGCAAGTGTAGATTGTGTCCTAAGCGATTGTGAGCTCTTCCAAATCAGATCTACTCCTTCCTACATTAGTTCTACCAATTGAATCATTTATGATCGTTAGGGCACCTAGCCATATTTCTATTTCACTTTTGAGGGGGCAAGATCGGGACATCAACAATTCAGTGATCACATCATCAAGCGAGACCCCATTTCTTGGGGCATCTCATCTTCATCGCATCAAATCAAGTTGAGATTATCTTTAATCAAAGGCAACCTAATCAATTATCTTATATAGTAATGGATAAGCTTGAAACCAAACAAATCGGTCTTAAATGATTCCTTCATTCTTGAAACCAGACATATTGATCAAATTGGCTTCATCGATTCAAATCAAGTCAATTTTTGGTAGTCAATCTCTTAATGGTAATTAGATTCATCACTAAAAATCAAACTGGTTATTTGTTCAAACCAATCAAAAGGTTAAGAGTTCCTAACAGATGTTCAGTTTCATTGCTTCAAATCAAATTGAGCATCATGTTCTATATCTTTTGATTGATCTTTGTCCAATCAAGCTCAAAGTCGGTCTTCTTTAAAAGAATGGTTTGATCGCTTCAAATCAAACTATTCTTAATCTCATCGCTAACAGGTCTTTGAATCAATGCATTGATCACACATCAATTCAAAGAGGGGAAAATGTAATGACCTAAAAATGGTCATCTAAACCCTAGACCCCCAATCTCGATCTCCTATCAAGAAAATCCTAATCTTGATTATCCTAAGTCCTAACCCTAAAGGCAATTCATCATTTTTAACTTGATTTGACCTAAACCCTAGGTCCTAATCTATCATCACACTTGATTAATTAATTAATTCCTAAAATCATTAAACATTGACAAATAAACCTTAGGTTGTTTATTTAATTGATAATCTTATATATTGATTAAATAAATAGCTAATAGTCAATTAAATTCAGAAAGGAATTAAATTAATAAAGTGTAGTTAAAATGCATTTAATAGCATTTAAATATTTAAAAAATGTATATTATGTCATCATTTCAGTTAACTAGATATCAAAATAGAAATAAATTTGCCTTGTTCTATTAACTAATTCTTCTCTCTTTCTCATTTTGGAAACAATTCAATTAACTGAAAACTTAATGTGGAATTTTCCTAAATGATTGATTAGTTAGCTTAGTTAACTGACTCTCTTGACCAATTATCTTTCGTGCACATGGATTGTGCTTCTTCAAGTTGAATCTTAATCGTTCTTCATCTTTCAATCTCAATTGTCTATTCAAGAGAGATTTTCTATAAAAGTGAGCTTCATTTCCTCACAAAGGATCTGAATTTTGAGTATTGTTATTATGGAGGTTTTTGTTCAAACATCAAGCATTCAAGCATTTATCATATTTTCTTGTTTATCATTTTAGATTACTTCATCTTGTTTACAAAGCATTCAATTCATAATCTAGGATTGCATTTCATTTTGGGATCTTAAAATCTATCATATCTAATCTCTCGATTAACAAAAACTTGCATTTGCATATCATATATATTAATTCATCTTCTTAAATCCTTCGTTTATAATAGGTCTATAGTCGTTGGATTTGCGATGACTTGAGAGAAAATCTACACTCATGTCTACTAGAAGGCAACAAGTCAACTTTGGTCAATTTTCTATTCTTTTCTTAGTTAGTGCTTTCATAGATTAATCATATAATGACTTGTATAAGTGTGTGTCACATATTTCCAAAGTACAAATTCACACACATGCCTGTCTAAGACAAATGATGATGTCTGGTTTGAGAAAAGACCCATAATGTACAAGAATATCAACAACATCTAGTTTCAGGGAAGACATAACCTATATAAGACAAGTGAAAACGTCTGGTTTCAGGAAAGGTACATCCTATATAAGACAAATGATGATGTCTGGTTTCAAGAAATACATATCTTATTTAAGACAAATGATGATGGAATGATTGTTTGATTGATTTGAAAATTGATTTTGACCATTTTGATAGATATATTGATTGACTAACCAATAGAATGTTAGAATTGACTCATAGAATGTTAGGAGAGGAGAGAATGAGGATGAATCTTGATTGAAACATTAAATTATATTAACCACCTTTGGAATCCAACTTATTTGAGTAATTTTTTATTTCATCGTTGAGCCACTTTATTATAGAAAAATAGGATACCATCCTACCAAGATATGAATGATCTAGGCATGATCATCTTCTTTCATTTTAACATGCACTCTGAACAAACATGGCATGTGTGCCAATCCATATAGTTCAAGTATTTAGAGTCAAGGTATGTTTGACGTATCACAACCAAATTATCTATTACAATTTTCCAATTTGGAAATTGTATGTGGATGTGAAGGCTCTTATCACAGACACCCAAAATTCTCTTTTAAGACTTCATGAAAAACATCCCACAAACAACAGACAAATGAAAATAAGTCATGAACCATCCTAGCATCTCTAATCATGAAAATTCATAGGAAGATGGCTTACAAAAATAAAGACATAATAAGACCAACTTGACTCAACAAGTAAACATCCATACTGATTATGTTTCTGTATTTTTGTAGTAGTTTGAACAATGATATTAATGATTGATTATGATGAATAATTTGAAGAATAAGGTACCCCGTAGAAGACTATCTCGTAAGGTTTTGAGTATTCCTTCCCTTGTCTGAGACAACATGACCTTTGACAAAATAATTTGCTATGTCACTTGGTTGATAGATAAGAGAGTTTGGTCAGTTTGGCTAAGGACCTACTGATAAGTTGATAGTTTTGACTTGGTTCTACTAAAGATTAGACTTGTTTTATGATGTCATTAAATGCCTTCATTTAATTTTTTTAGGATGTTTTTTTATGTTTTTGAACTTTTTGAAGGTCTTTTTCCAAATTTTAGTCTTTTTAAGGACATTTTCTAATTTTTTTTGTATTTTTCAGGGCTTGATGGATCATGGCATTGGAGTGCCCCCAGTTAGGAAAGAATGGGAAATTTTTTACAGAATGGCCAAGGTGGACTAACTTTGTGTTGAAAATGAGAATATGGGACAAGGCCAATTGACAAATTTCAAGTCATGATCTGATTTTTTATTGTGGAATATGAGGTGAAATGGAAAGTGATACTAGGTTGGAGATATGATAGATGGTAGAGAAGTGAGCTCTACACATGGCGTTGGTTACCCGATTTCACCATGGTACTTTCCCAAGGCTCCACAAAAGTGTTTTTTCACCATAGGACAAATTTGTTTCTCTTGTATTTCTATTTTGTGTCACCAAATATGCTTGATTGCCAAGTTTTCGTTAAGGTAACATTTTTTTAATTATTATTTTTGAAATGGGTCTACTCTGATGGCTATGATTAGTACTTGTGTGGATGCAAGCTATTGATGGGGTATAGTATATTTTGGCCCTCTAATGTGGATATCTTATATTCTTAGACCTATAACTAATGTAATGATGTAAGGACCCAACCAATTTGGTTCAAACTTTCTTGGTTTTTGTCTTTCAATTTGATTTTTCTAATTTTTAATTAGTACCATGTCACCAACTTCAAAAGCTTTGGGTATGAACTTTTTTTGTAACTTCTCCTGATATTTTGTTGATATGCTTGCAAAATCTGTTAACTTGCACTTTGTCTCTTTTCATCGAGCAACCCTAGCTCCTGTATTCGAGATACCTAGTATTCCTCATCTAAAGTAATGTGCTGAAGTGATACACATAATGATGGGAGCTCAACCTCTATTGGAAAGATATCTTTGATACCATATACTAGTGATTATGGAGTGGCTCTTATAGGAGTACAAAAACTAGTGCGGTATGCCCATAAGGCGGGTTTGAGTTGGAGATGATAATCTTGACCAGCTTCATTGACTGTCTTTTTCAAGATTTTTATAATGACTTTATTTGTAGCCTCAGTTTGGTCATTACATTGGGGAAAGTAAAGTGAAGAGTAGCTATGGTGGATGTGGATTTTTTTCACAAATCTCGTCTACTTGTTTATTTTTTAAGGGGGAGCCATGATTTGTGATGATGGTCTATGGAACATTGTACCGACTTATGATATAGTTTAAGAAAAACTTGGAAATATATTTTCTAGTGGTGTAGGTCATTGGAATCACTTCAAAACACTTTGTAAAATACTTAGTGGTTGTGATTGTGTACTTATGACCATCAGAGGATAAGTTATGAATATTGCCAAATAGGTCAAACCCCCATTGCAAAAAAGGCCACGGTGATGTGAGTGGTTATAGCTCCTGAGAAGGTGCATGGATGAGGTTCCCATGAATCTAGCATTTTTTGCACTTATGCACGAATAAGAAAGCATCTATTTTCATTGTAGGCCAATAATACCCAATTCTTAGAAGCTTCTTGGCTAAGGTAAAGCCACTAGAATGATCACAACAAATGCCCTTGTGTACTTCTAATATTGTTGCTTGTGATTCTTCTGAGTTGAGACACGTGAGGAGTGGTCTATTGAGACTAAATAGATAAAGTGTATTAGAAATGATAGTGTAATAAGAGGCTTGCCTTATCAAGGACTTCTTTTGGTTTTCAAACAAATCAAGGGGGATAACTTGGCTAGCTAAGTAAGTGTTTATATCTTGGTACCAGGGAGAATTGGGACCAACAATTTCACACACAATGTTAGACTTGGGAACTTCAAAGGTAGGGATCGTGAGCCATTCAAACATGAAATCACAATATGTCACATTTTGTGGCATGTTGAGAAAAGATCCTATAGTAGCCATGACATTTGTTGCTTTGTTCTTGATTATTGGGATTTTCTCAAATGATATCACTTCAAAATATTACTTGATGTCTTCCACCATGGCTTTATAGGGAATTGGTTTGTCATCCTTAGTGTCATAAATTTAATTGACTTGGTTGATAATTAGTTGAGAATCCTTGTATAATTGTAGTTTTTGGATCTTCCACTGGCCAACTATTTTGAGCCCTATAATTAGTGCTTCATACTTAGCTATATTGTTAGTGCATTCGAAACTCAGCCAGTAGGACCTAGGAGAAAACTCTCCTTGAGGAGTGATCAATACTATGCTGATGTTGGATCCTTTTTGTGTGTGATAACCATCGAAGTATAATTTCCACTGGTCCTTCTCTTCAAAGGAAAATATTCTCTCATTTGGAAACTCTATGAACATTGGATGACTAGATGGTAAAGGTGCATCTTCCAGTTGGTCGGCAATAGCTTTACCTTTTATTTCTTTTATGTCCATATAATCAATGTCAAACTCACTGAGAATAATGACCCATTTGGTGAGTCTCTATTTTAATGTGGCTTTGCTCAATAGATATTTCAATGGATCAATCTTAGCTATTAGGATTGTCTTGTGACTTGGCATCTAGTGTTTAATTTTTACGGAAGCAAAAACTACATCCAAATATGCTCTTTTCATTAAAGTATAGTGTATTTAATAAGACACAAGTGTTTGAATAATATAGTAGATAGATATTTCCTTTCCCTTTTATTCATTTTGTCCTAGTAATGCCCCTAGTGACTGATTTGTATCCAAGATGTACAGTAGCAGGGGTTGATATGGAATAGGTTCCACTAAGAGTGGTGTCAAAAGAAGACAGTCCTTCAAGATTTGAAAAGAATTTTGACACTCTTATGTCCATTCAAAATTTATATCTTTGTACAATAATTACTGGAACATATGGCACTTGTCACCCAACTGTGAAATAAACCGTCTAACTAATTATAGTCTTCCCTGTAGACTCCTGAGGTGTTTTAGATTTGTTGGCGGAGGCACATTGATAATGGCTTGAACCTTTCTAGGATCAATCCATATTCCTTTATGGAAGACAATGAACCCTAAAAAAATTTATGATGTGACTTGAAAGACACATTTCTTTCGGTTTAACTATACCTTATATTCCTAGAGTTTGTCAAAGACAAGCCCTAATACTAATAAATGTATATTCCTCTCTAGGGATTTTTCCAATATGTCATCGACATAGTCTTTCATTGTGATGTCCATCATGTCATGAAAAATAGTTTCCATCGCTCTCTGATATGTAGCACCAACATTTTTTAAATCGAAGGGCATGACACACCAATAATAAGTGCCCCATGCAGAAGTGAAAGTATTTTTGTGTTGGTCTTGATCGATTCTATTTAAGGTATCAAAAGCTAGGCAAGTACCATGACTCAGTGATTGGATGTCCAACCGAGTAGCTATCCTCCTTTATAGAAACTCATTTAATTTATCAACCCAGGGATGTATTACTTGAAACGGGCTAGCAAAGTATATGAACCAATGATTCTTACTCAGACAACGCTATGGTTGCAGGAAACAAATTACTTTGAAAGGAAACTATTTTATAGCTACAGGAAATAAATGTTGTAAAGAATGTTGAAAAGGAAATGTAGAAGTGAAAGTACTGAAGGAATACTATAAATTGGAAACACAAAGAATCGAAAACACAATTATAATGTTTCAACAGTTCTGCCTCTTTGGCTGCGGGAAGTACTGGACTGTCCTGCGGCTTTGGCTGTGGGAACTGTGTTAACACCAGAATTATGACACCAAGATGTAGGAAACTTAAAGTACATGCAAATGATCCTAACTAGCTAACACAGATTCCTCACCAAGTGGGCCCCTTGAGTGTGTATCCAAACTCAATTACACTGAACTAAAGATCAACAATTCATCTGCTATTGATTGAAAAAGTGAATTACAAGATTCATAAGAACTGTAAACAAAAAAATGTAAACTATAATTGATAACACCCTCTCTTCTCACGTAGGAACCTAACTTTATTTAAAGAAGGAAAAACATCTAACTTCTATCTAATCATGCCATAGAGATAGGTGGATCTTTTATTACAATCCTATTAAACATGAAGGGAAACTATAAAATTGGAGATAGAATAGGTCTAGGAAAGAGGAAAGAATTGTTTTTGAGGCAAGACTGGGTCGAGCGTCTAACGCATGGGCACATTTTACCCGATCAAGGTGATAGTTGCTATATTGATGCGATGTACTCTAGATGTTAAGATAGAGACATTTATGATAATCAACACCAAAATACGCATACATCATTCATGTTTAAACAACTAATTCATTCAAAGAGACATAATCATAATTCCAAAGTAAATAACATAGCATATTCATCCAAGCATGGCATATTTAAGTGTCTTAACCATAACACAGGTCTGGTAGCAGCATGCCACATAATAGAAAATATGAGTAAAAAGTATTTGAGAAAGTATGATGAAATCAGGGAAAAGGTCCTAGCAAAAGCTATCATAGGGCTTCTAAAATATGGCATTAATATGTCTCATCAATCTGCCCCTACTAAGACTAATTTTTGTCCTTAGGCATTGAAACATTTTGGATCTTTGTAAGTACTCAGAAATCTCCTTCCCAAGTCTCGCCGCTCATGGAGGTGCCCACACACTAGTAATATCCATTGGTGCACTCCATCTTAATTCGTTGACTCATCTCCAATTGTTCATCTACCTCATTGTCAACACAGTTGTATAGTGACCAAAGGGGAAGAGGAGGTTGAAAGGAAAGAGGGAGCCAGCTCTCAGGTTGAGGTTTCCTTCCCAGGCATATGTACCGTTGGACTCTTTACATTGTAGCTCGTAGGTTGATGAGGATGTGAGGTTCAACCTTCTTCTATGCCAATGTTAATCTATCCCACCTCTGTCTCAATCCTTCTACTACTTTTTTTCCCTCTGCTAATGAGATTTTCTCAAATGCTGCAAATACTTCTTCCCTGTTTCCTAGAATCCTTTTTCTATGGGTAGAGTCCCACAATCCATACACTATCTCCATCCAATCACAGTATAATCTATGAGAACTACCACTTTTTGGTTGCAAGGGGAGTGTAACAGTTTGTTCAATTCCCTTGTATTTTCTTAATTGTTCTCCATAGTTTATCTCATTGCTGGATCAAGAAAGAAGAACAGATAGGACAATATCACCAACAAATAAAAAGGGGTTCCAATTTATATAAAAGGGAACAACATAATTATGCAAGTAGAGTTCACATAACAAATTTCTAATGCAATATGGTGTTTCCTTATATGCGGCCACAAATTCCTATGGTGAGTCTATGCTTGTGTGCAGATCCCTAAGAACCCTCATTAATTTAAACATTGGAAATTGTTCCTTTAGACACGGTGCATAAACCCTAGGAGGTGGTTTGCATTCTATTAGTTGTGGAATTATGTCTGTAATTGAATCCAACTTGCCCTACAACAGTTGTACTTCTTTCTATTTTCTTCCTATTTCCCTTTTTAACTTATCCCTTTCCAATTCCCACATTGACTTTTCATATTGCATTTGCGTAAAGTAGTCAATGGAGATGGATTGGAGTGTTACATAGTTCTTTCTTATTGGAGTGACATATTCTATTGCTATTGTGACTACTTCTAGTTCATCAACGGTTAAATCATCAGGGGTTGGAACCATGACATCATTCCCTTTATCATCTTCTTGATGAGAAGAAGGTATATTGGCTGCTTCGGTATGTTCTGTCTCCATGCATGTTTCTATAGTCACTATTTCTGTTTCCATTTCCTTAGTTACAAGATCTATTTCCATCATGTCTAGACACTCTACACATGGTCTCCCTGCTTGTGGTTGTTCCTTCAAAGACTCCTCAATTGGATTTTTAGGAGATGAACCAGTCATTGCAGGTGAGTCCATTTTGTCTTCTTGTTGTGTGCTCAAATGAATACTTCATCATGGAGGAGTATCAATAGACATTGCAGGGCACTTTTGTGATGTATTTTGTTTCTTTATAGGAATGGTTATAGGAGAACTAGGGTTTTTAGGTAAAATAGGATTTTCTTCCCCTGCATCTTCAACTATTTTTGGCTTGCCCTTCTCTTTTCTCTGGGCATTCTGTTTTGCTTGTGGAGTCTTCAAATCTGTAGAATCCTTAGTTTCACCTCCCCCTTGGCTAGGGTTTGGATTACCGAAAGTCATTTTCTCTATTTCAGCTCTCAAAGGAGAAGGAATTTCATGCAACTTTTCTAGAATAGTAGTTTTGTGCTTGTTAGGTGTGACCTCATCAGGGGCATTTCCCTATGTTTCTTGAAGTACAAGTTGTGGCCCTTCTCCTTGTAATTGTACATTGGGTGCGGTGATGAACTCATCCTAGGTCATAGGAGAGTTATCCCATAAAGATCTTTCCACTAGGAGTTTTACCAACCCATGGTGGGTAGTTGCATTCATCTTCCCCTTTCTAACCTCTTCTGAACTTAAATTTAACAAAGAATACAAAAAATTGGGCATATTCACAAGGCGGCTATGCTGTAAATGACTCAACAGTTTAAAATGTGTAGCATGCAAGTATGAAAACCATCCTTTGCAAGTAATTTACCTTATAACATGGATATCCACTCGAGAATAATCTTTTGAAAGAGATGTTCTCTTGGTCCCCTATTTGCTAGAATCCAATGCAGCATCTGTGGGCAAGGAAAACTCGGCCTTGTCTACTCGTGCATCATGTTCATGTGGAAAAGCTTCACCTATAGCGAGAAGTCCTAAAACTTCTGCAATATGTGCTTCTAAAGCCTCCACCCTTAACCCTTTTACATAGGCAACCCCATTGCTATAAGTGCGCAAGAATTCCAGGGTCATAGCCTCATCGTAACCACATAGCCTGAAAAAATACATAAGAAATCCCATACGGTTAAAGACTTGAACACTTTCCTAATCCTGCAACAGGGATGAGTGATCCCCTAGCTCATGGCATATCGGTTGCCCACCCATTTTTACTGAAAAAATTTTTAGCCCAAAGAAAATTCTAAATCATTGCAACTTCCAACTGCTTTTCACAAATCTGCCCTCTATATCCTTAATGTTCCTTACCCTTTATTCCACCTAATATTTAAGCCAAATAAAGCTAGTGAGTTCTTAGTTTGGTTTTATGGGTACTATGGTAGAGGAATTTTGAAAAAAATAGAGTTGGAAAATGTGAGTTGGGTTTTTGATAACAAAAGGCTTATCAGAAGATTTCATATGCGGGTTGTCACATCAATTAAATTGAAATGACTGGGCATCATATCCTAAGCGAGGATCATTATGGAAAAACACAATTTAACAAACTTCCCCCTATGAAAAAGGTGACAAGTGTCCACACATGTTTGGTTATAAAGTACAACAGTACTTAGATGAATTACTACATTAATTACAATGTAACATATAATAATGTCAAATGAAATAAAAAAATGTTTCAAACAATGAATGAATGTGTACCTAGAGAATAATCATTTGTAAATGCCTAAATCTGAAAAGATCGGATGACGTGTGTTGAAAAAAAAGTAATGAGTGGCGTAATGATGATGGGATGCATGAGTGAAGATGGCCAAAAAATTTGATGGGATATGATGTGATGGTGGCTTTATTGGAGAAAAAGAGATTTTCGTGGGAAACAAAAATTTTATTATGATTTTTTTTGAATGAAGTCAAAGTGACAACTAGAGTGAAACTTCAATCCAATTGGCCATAGGAAAGTCTTCAGCTGGAGGAGGTCCATCAGCTGCAGGAGGGTCTTCAGTTGGAGGAGGTCCATTGGCTACAGGAGGGTCTTCAGATGGAGGAGGTCCATTGGTTGCAGGAGGGTCTTTAGCTGGAGGAGTCACAAATTGTCACAAGAGCTCGGCCTTAGTGGTTGGCTTACAATACAGACAGAGTCTATGACCATAAACCAATAACTTGAAATGCATAAGGTCAATTGTAGACAACTGGACTACGCCGTTAGCAAAAAATTTGTCAACCTCATAGGGACCAAGCCAATGAGTTATAAGCTTACCTTGATTTTCTTGATACTAGGAATCATATAGAAGTTCTCAGTCACCTGCAGCAAACCATTTATTCTGTATATGTGAGTCATGCCACTTCTTGAATTACAGTTGAACTATCTTTGTGCTCTGTAAAGCTGATTTTCTAATTTCATCTAGATGATTAAGCTGTAGGAGTCATTCTCGTTGAGCTGTAGGAAGATCCAAATTGAGCTTTAATGTTGTTCGTAGGGTTTCATGCTCAAATTTGATAGGCATTAAAACAGTCTTTCCATACACCAAATCAAAGGGTGTGAAACCTGTAGGTGTTTTCCATGTTGTGCAGTAAGCCCACACAACTTCCTGTAATCTGATACTCCAATCTGTCTTATGTAACTAAACTTTTTTAGTCAAGATAGCCTTTATCTCTCTATTTGTGACCTCTGCCTAACCATTCACTTGGGGATGATATGGACTAGACTTCTGATGGAAAATGTTGTACTTCTCCATAAGTGCAGTGATCAGAGTAGAAGTGAACTAAGCCCCCGATCAGTGACGAGTTCTTTTGGAACACCAAACATGGTAAATATTTCCTCATATAAAAACTCTGCAACCCTGTTATTCTGAGCATGCTTCATAGCCCACACTTCCACCCATTTTAGTGACATAGTCAGTGCAAACCAAAATGTAAGAGTTATCATTTGATGGGGGAATAATTGGTCCCACAAAAATCTAACCCCCATTTATCAAATGGAGGTACTAGTACCTAAGGAAACAAAGGCATTTCATTTTACTTGGTGGGTCATCCCATTCACTGACATCGATCACACTTGCGGGTGTAATTGGCTGCATACTTATATAGATTTGGCCAGTAATAACTAGTAGTGAGTATCTTCATGGCTGTCTATTTTGCTGCAAAATGGCCGCCACAAGGTTCATCATGGAAGGCATGGAGGATATCATATGTCTCATCCTCGCGAATACTCAGAATCATATCAGATCCAGTGTAGAAGAGACAGTCAGCCAACCAAGAAAAATTAAAAGTTTTCTCAATTAACATCCTCTTTTCCTTGGAAGAAAAATGGGGTGGTACCTTTTGAGCAACCAGATAATTGGCAATGTTGGCATACCAGAGCGGAAATAGAAAATAGGTGGTCATCTGGAAAGATGTCATCGATGACATGTGGGTCATCAACATTCTGTAATCTGGAGAGTAAATCAACAACTACATTTGTTTAGCCTGGTTTATCCACTATCGTGATGTCGAACTCTTGTAGAAACATGAACCATCTAGCAAGCCTCTCTATGATAGTAGGATTTTTTACTAGATACTTGATAGCTGCATGATCAGTATGCACAAATATTGGGTAACCAGTTATGTAGTGGTGAAACTTGTTCAACGCATAAATAACAACCAAAAGTTATTTCTCTATGACTATGTAGTTTAGATTTGCACCCTGTAAATTTTTTCTTATGAAGTAGATGGCATGCTCTACATGCCATTCTTTTTGTCCTAGGATAGTGCCCACAACATGGTCAGACGCATCAGTGTGTATATGGAATGAAAATGCCCAATTAGGCCCTTAGAGAACCGGTGCCTGAGTAAGAACAATCTTCAGCTGCAGGAAGCATTCTTCACAAGATGTTGTCCATTAAAAGTTTGAATCCTTAGTGAGAAGGGAATACATGGGCCCTGCTAATTTGTTTAAATCCTTAATAAACCATCGGTAATAACCAGCATGCCCCAAAAATTTGTGGACATCCTTCTGTTTGTCTGGTGTAGGTAGATTCATGATGACTTCAATTTTAGCTAGATCCACTTGTATGCCCTTAGCAGAAATGTAATGACCTAACACAACACCTTACTGCATCATCATGAAGCATTTCTCAATGTTGAGAGATAGATTATGCTCCTCGCACCTGGTAAGAACCTTTCCCAAATTAACCAATGCCTCCTCATAGGTTTCCCCATAAGTTGTGAAGTCATCCATGTACATTTCCATACAATCATGTGAGATATCAGCAAAAATGTTGATAATCGCTCGCTGGAATGTAGCTGGAGCATTACAGAGGCCAAAAGGAAGTACGGAGTAGGCAAATGTTCTCCAAGGGCAAGTGAATGTGGTTTTATTGTGATCTTTAGAAAGGATCCTGATCTAGTTGTAGCCACTATATCCATCCAGGAAAGAAAAATAATGCGTTCCTGCTAAGGAATCAAAGACTTGGTCAATAAATGGCAAGGGAAAATGGTCCTTCTTGGTGGCATTGTTAAGTTCCCTATAGTCAACACATACTCGCCACTTTCCTCATTTTTTGGGAACAATGACCAAAGGTGAGACCCACTGAATATCAGAAATTGGGTAGATGAAACTAACATTAAGAAGTTTTTGCAACTCTATTTTGACTATCTCTCTTAGCACAGGGTTTATATGCCTCTAGAATTGCCTAACAGGTGGTTTTTCCTCTTTCAGGAAGATCCTATGAGTACATAGTTTAGGGTCCAATCCCTTCATATCTGAATAGTCCCAAGTGAAGGCTTTGGTATGGCCTTTCAGCAGTTTAGCCAAAGATGTTTGTTGTTGTTTGGTAAGTTTGCTATTAATATACAAGCAATGGTAGGGGGAAACTTCCAATTGTTTTGTGAGTTCTACCATAGAAGCATCCATTAATGGAGATGCTTGGACCTCATGAGGTAGAAATTGGTGGTAGAGTTGTTTGGCTATAGGAGATGGAGGTAAGTTGCAATCAAGGTACAAAGCTTGCAGAGAAAAGTTATGGGGGCTGAGACAGTTGATGGAGTTCTAATCTGGGCCATACTGGTTATGCAAAATGTTGGTCATTACAGTTTCCTCCTCTTGTAGTTGCAGGAAGGGATCCCTTTTTAACATCATGAGTTGGCGTATTGAGTTGACGACCTCATCTTCCTCCCCAATGTCAGGCCAAATTAGTGAGGCTAAATCCATTTGCGGTTGTGCTGACGGATATAATGCTAAAATCTTAGTATGCTGACCATTAGAAATGGTCATACCACCTAAGAGACATCCTATAAAAGCATCAGCACTGGAAAGCCAAGGTCGAACAAGAATTATGGGGTAGCCTCCTAAGGTGGCCTTAGGTAAGAGCATCATAAAGTCTGTAGGATAAGACCAGGTTTCAAGGTCAACAACTATATCCTCCACTACCCCATCAGGTTTGACTGTGGAACTGTCTGCAAGCTACAGGAAAATGGGTGTTTCCCAGAGATTAGTGATTATAAGTTGCTACATGATATCCTTGGTCATTACATTTATGGCAACTCCTAATTCTATCAAAGCATTTTTACGGATGTCCCAATGATGATAATTTTAACAACCGCCCTACCTAGGTCAGAATACTTGGGAAACACTATTTTGTTGAGCATGATATCAACGAGCTTCCCTAGGACATGAACTGTTTGGGGATCCTTCCGCTTATGAATAGAATTTTTAAAACAAGCCTCTTTGATAGCCTTTCCATACATGGGAACATTCTTTATTGCTTGAAAAAGAGGAATCTGGACATTAATGTTCTTTAGTTGGTCTAGGATGTCAAAGAATGCATCATCCGTATGTTTAGAATTATCATTCTGCAACCTTTGTGGAAAGGGAGGTGCAGCTGGCTGGACTTTTTCTATCAATATTTTTGGGCCTATTGGAGTGGACTCTAGAGTAGTTTGAGGCATGGGATCTTCTGGAGTTACTTGAGTTATAATAAGAGATTTTGGTAGAGTAGTGTCTGAGCGTAAATGAATGTCATTGTTTGCATAGGCAGGGTATTGGTTTGGGTCAATGGAATAGACATTTTGCTAAGGTGTTGGCAGCCTATTATTAGGATTTGGCTAAGGCTGGGAAGGAAGTTGAGTAGGCTTAGGGGGAACTGTAGTGGCTGCAGGAAGTGGCAGAAGTTCTTTTTGTTGGGGCTGTTGTGGTGGCTGCAAGAGTCCCTACTACTGGTTTGGGCATTACTGACCTCCCCGCCACTGAGGATTTTTCTTCTAATTTCCTTGTGGAGGTTGTCAATCCCTTGGGTTTTTTTCCAATTCCCTTGGGGTTGTTTCCATTGAGGACTTGGGTAAGGTTGTCACTGAGGTTGCGGATATTCCAATGAGGGTATTGATTATTCATAGGTGGTTGTCATTGACTACTAAAAAATGGACCATTAAAAGTAAGAGGGTCCTGAGGCATACCTTGTCTTTGAGCCCATGGTCTTCATTGTGCAACAAAGAATACTTTCTCATCATTTCCTTCAATCGGCTTGTAATTAGTGGGTAGCTGTGCAGTCTCCATGTTGGAAACCAACTTGCAATCGCAATCTCTCTTCTTCCATCTACAATGTGGATAGAATGAATAGCTAGAATATCTTTGGCCTCCTCATGCTTCTTTTTTGCCTACATTGTGTCCAACTAGGTGGCCATGTTATTGATAATGTCCTGCTTGAAGTCAGACAACAAATGTGTGATTTCTCTCTGAGAGGCCCCAGTGCCATTAGTTTTTCCTATTTTGGACCTATATCCTCTGCCCTTCTTGGTCACAGCTCTTGAGTAATTGAGGCAAATCTTCTTGATATCACCCCATGTAGATTGGGTGATATCTCCCCCGGCCATAAGATCCAAGGCTTCAGTGCATCCTTCATTTATACCCCGTAAAAAGAGAAGTTTTTGGGACTCCTCATTGAGCTGGTGATGAGTATTTTTCTACAAGCTAAACAAGAATCTTGACACATAATCCTCTATACTTTCATCCTCCTTATATGTCATCTTGAAGATGTCATCCCCTCTCATATCATTTCCCCTGTAGTAATCTTTATACTTCATCAAGAATGCTACCTTTATTTCTTCCCAATCATGGACAACGTCCTGACCTAGGCCCATAAACCATCTTAATGCAGACTCCTTGAGAGTTTCAGGAAACAATTTGAGCCTATGGTCATTCATGGTGTAGTCGTAACTACGACAAAGGATGTCAAACTCAAAGAGAAAGGTATTTGGATCTTCAGTAACTAGGCCATAGAATTTGGGAAGTGCTAAAGAGGGAATATTCTTGAGGTTTTGATTATCAGGATGGTCAGTAATGGGAAATGGAAAGGTAGGGGGTTTTCCATCCTAGGCGGATGCTGAGAAAGTCCTTGCGGTTATTAAATTACTAGAGGCAATAGATTTTCTTCTTGATTGTCTGGGTATTGGATTATAAGATTGGCCAAGGCTTCTGCAAATGACTTAAACTCAAGTTGACCTTCTAGAAGGTGAAATTTTAGTGGATCACCTTCAAAAGATGATGATGGCAATGCTGATATAGGAAGGTTCACAATTGCTTCGACGAACTGACCCTCCTCTTCATCTTCTTCTGGTACAAAGATATCTCCTAAACGGTTGTTGGGGTAGTTTGGTAAGTACCTTCCTAGAGCGTCTCTTCTTCTTCTATGCATACATATAAATGAAAGTTTGTGGTGGTGGAGTGAAAGACTCTTTGATAGAAAACCCTATTTAAAAAGGATGTACATGGTTGAATTGAACTCTACAAATGGCTGAGTAAAAGAACTTGGAATGACACCATCCCCGACAAAGATGCCAAAAATTATTGGTTCTATTTAAGGTATCAAAAACTAGGCAAGTACCATGACTCAGGGATTGGACATCCGACAGAGAAACTATCCTCCTTTATAGAAATTAATTTAATTTATCAACTCATGGATGTATTAATTGAAATGGGCCAGCAAAGTATATGCACCAAGGATTCTTACTCAGACCACGCTATGGCTACAGGAAACAAATTGCTTTGAAAGGAAACTATTTTATAGCTACAGGAAATAAATGTTGTAAAGAATGCTGGAAAGGAAATGAAAAAGTGAAAGTACTGAAGGAATACTATAACTTGGAAATACAAAGACTCAAATACAATTATAATGTTTCAACAGTTCTACCTCTTTGGATGCAGGAAGTACTGGACTATCTTGCGGCTTTGGCTGCAGGAACTATGTTAACACCAGAATTACAACACCAAGATGCAAGAAACTTAAAGTACATGAAAATGATCCTAAATAGCTAACACAGATTCCTCACCAAGTGGGCCCCCTTGAGTGAGTATCCAAACTTAATTACATTGAACTAAAGATCAATAATTCATCTTCTATTGATTGAAAAAGTGAATTACAAGATTCATAACAACTCTAAAACAACATAATGTAATCTATAACTGATAACGCCCTCTCTTCTCACGCATGAGCGGGGCTTTATTTAAATAAGGAAAAACATCTAACTACTATCTAATTACGCCATAGAGATAGACATGTATTTTATTACAATCCTATTAAACATAAAGGGAAACTATAAAACTGGAGATACAATAGGTCCAAGAAAGAGGAAAGAACTATTTTTGACAACAAATCTAACTTCCCACTCTCTCCTAGATTTCTTCATAGAATTCATTATGTTGCCTCGGTCTTTACTCGACTGCTACCACCTTGATCACCCCAGATCCATTTGTTGGTCTTGCGCTTGAGGATTCTCTGTGTGCAGTTGTTGCAAGATCGGGTCGGGTGTCCAGTGCATGGGCGCGTTTACTTGGTCAAGGTGATGGTTGCTATATTGATGCGTTGCACTCCAGATGTTAGGATAGAGAAATTTATGATCATCAACACCAAAATACACATACATCATTCATGTTTAAATAGCTAATTCATTCAAAGAGACATAAACATAATTCCAAAGTAAATAACATAGCATATTCATCCAAGCATAGCATATTTAAGTGTCTTAACCATAACATAGGTATGGTGGCAGGATGCCACGGAATAGAAAATATGAGTAAAAAGTATTTGAGAAAGTATGATGAAAGAAGGGAAAAGGTCCTAGAAAAAGCTATCCTAGGGCTTCTAAAATATGACATTAATATGCTTCATTAGGTCTTATGGTGCAATTTTGATCTGATTATATATGGAGAAACCATCCATGACTGACAACATATTATACCCAAAGGTGAGGTCAAAAATCATATAAATGTTTGACAAGGGGAAATCATCTTTTGGACATGCCAAATTTAGATCCTTGAAGTCAGTGTAGATTTGAGATCCAATCGACATATTCAACGACCCTTACAAATCCTGCATCCAGTAGTTTCTTGAATTCTGCTTTGACCAACAGTTCAATCTTTGGATGCATCTTGCGCAACTTCTATTTGTATGACTTTGCCCCCATCTTCAATGGGAGATGATGTAGAACTAGTTTGAGGTATAACCCATGCATGTCAGAGTATGACCAAGCAAATTTGATTTGTCTATCCTTAAAGAATTGAATGAACTATTTTGTTTCCTTTGGTGTTAATGATTCTTCCAAGTGGATTATTCTTTGTGTTTCTTTAGTGCCAATATTGATTGTCATTGTTTTCTCCATCAATAGTGGTGACTATTCCTCAGTAATGGGTAGTATATCAATCTCTACATCCTCATGAACCTCAAAGAGATTTTCACCCTCAGATACACTTTTTTTTTACTATTTTGCAGCTAGAAGGTGCCTTTCAGTTTTCACCTAATAGCCTTACATTTTATTTTTTAATTTTACGACTAGAGGATTGATATAAATCCCCAAAGTATGTTGTTTTATCTAATTTGATGTTGAAAATTTCCTTGTTGTCTCCCATAGGCATGCCTTGTATTAGTCTGAAGAATTCAACAATAGCTTATGTTGAACAAGTTGAATAACTGAGAGGGGGGTGAATCAGTTATTCCCACACAACTTATAAACCTTTTCATCTGTTGGTCAACTCACAAACAACATTTCTAACAACTTTATATTTGTCGGTTAAGCACATCAAACATCCACATAAATGTAAGCATTAAGAACATAGAAATATCGACACATAGAACACTAGGATTTTATGTGGAAACCCAAATTGAGAAAAACCATGGCGAAGCTAATTCTCATGAAAGACAAAACACCTATTAAGGTGACACCGATATGACAATTTTTACAAAGGATCACTACCATTTGTGCTCGCTGCAAGTAGGATCACTATCGATACACTAAGGCTCACTTCCAATACAACAAGGCTCATTGTCGATACAATAAGGCTCACTGTCAATTGGGCTTAATGTCCTTATACAAAATTAGATAATAGAATAGAATCACAAAGTGTACAAATTGCATCTAAACATGGATGATCAGTTCTATAGTTAAGATCTATCACCATAACCACCAGTAGAACACCAAAGGATTGATCTACTTCTTTTGGTATGTAAGCACCGATAGGATCTTCAATCTATCACAATGGATTCCACTACTCACATACAGTTTTATCGCAAGATTGCTCGACCACAATTACCATATTGATTATACTCACACTCTACACCTAGATATAAATAAATTCTTCTTTATTTATATCAGTATTAGATATTACATTTTTTGGCTTCACACCAAGCGTGTGATAACATAGGTGCACCAAATATTAAATTCACAGTTAATGCAAAGCATCAATCCAAAATCTTGGACATACATAAGAACATGCTATAATACAACCAATAGATAGGTTGGGATTAAGGTATTATAATTCATTTTACCAAATTCATATGAATACCACAATCAAGTCTAAAAGATGAAAATGTAAATTAGTCGTTACCACCAAACAAAAAATGTCCATAGTACATCGTAGCCGAAGCACCAAAACTATTTGATGAACTTCACAACAATAATCACCAAAAACTAATAGTAATATCCAAACACCAAAACCATACAAGACTACTGATGAATATGGAGCACTGGTAGAGTATTTCATGCTTGTCCCTGAAGCACTACTAAACATAATAAATGCTCCACCAAAATTCATGTTCACATACCAATGAACAACACAATATACCCCATACTATCAACAACCAACCATTATTGCCAGAGTGTCAGTATGGAGGTTTTTACATCAATGAAAATCAATTCCAGCAAAAATACTAATAATCTCCCCCTTTGCCATTGATGGAAAAACTTCAAAAACTTCTTCAAAATGATAGCACTTAACTTGCATTCCAAAATACTCTCCCTGAGTAAATGTAACTTGATTTATCTCCTCCTTTATTCCATAATGGAAGAGGTCCAAAATAAATATATATATGAAATGTATTTAAAGTAACACAATAAATTTTACTAAAAATACCTTTGTGTAACTTTCCTTCAAAACTGGAAATTCCTTCTTCCACTCGGTAATTTTCACCTCCATGCGTGCATACAAACTATCACATTCGACTAGTTTGTCAAATGATTTTGCCCAGTCCAAAAAACTGAGACCTCTATTCATACTCCTCTCCATCAGTTTTGATGCCAACAATATGCTTCATTCTAACTTCAATCATGTCCTTCATAAGCTATAATGTCTTGATCAAGTCTTCTCTTTGTCTTTACTATAACAATAGTTCTACCTGAAGTTAAGCTAATCTGATCCTCTTCTTTCCATCTTTGTCCTTAAATATACCATATGTTTTCCCATGCTTGTTGAGCTCTATCTCAATCTTTTCACACTGACCTCTGAATTTTTCAGCCACAACAGATCACCAAAGACATTATCGGTAGGCATTATTGATTTATTCCATTCAATCTTTTGTTTTATCGATAAGAAAGGATAGTCTCTACATCACTCTGTCACACTTCTTAATTTTATTTTCTACAATTCAGTAATCAACACTAAACTCCAACAAATTGTTCTTTATCTATACTACCATCTCTCCAGGAAGCATACTAGATACATTAGATACCATAATTTTCTTATTGATCACATGATCAATCAACAACTTCAACACCAATGTTCTATCGGCTGAAGAGAATTTGGTCCATAGACTGCTAATTATGTTAAATTCTCCCTTAACCAACATGTTTTTAACAGTTTCAAAATCAATATCATCTAATTCTTTTGGAGAAACCATTATTTTCTCCACTTCTAGCTCAAATTTTGTCTCTTCCTCTTCGTCTTCTTCTTCCCTAGCTTCTTGTTCTTCACTTTCCAAAATAGTAACAATTTCCTTATCTTTCTCGTTTGTTTTTATCATCTTTCATCCAAAAGATGAACCACCGATAATATCTTCTAGCTCTTTTTGTCCCAAAGAGGGACCTCCTTCAATTTACTTTTCTAGTAAGGCACTAACAACCACCAATCTAGAGCTAGTATTATCCTGAAGAGTCGTGAAATATTCCTTGCAGGCATCTACCTTATCTTCCAACCCTTTTAGGTACCTATAAATTTGCTTACTGGTAGGGATGTCAATCCTCCATATAACATTCTCTTTTCCAGGAAAAGATCTCATGAAATAGAACACTAAACACATAACCAATGAACCAAAACATAAATCGTAATTATCTTCTACTAAAATCTTCACATTCAACTTCAAATTGTTTAACATTTTTCATAAATCCATCTATATATTATCATTCACCATTTTACATGACATATACACAGCCACAACATAAGTTGAACCATTGTGATTATGAAAGTGAACCTTGTAAGACATATCGTGAGAAACATACCTTATGACAGGATCTTCAATGGTAAAGATTTGAAAAGCATGTTGATCCCTACCAATCACCCTCGGGGCTTCTACCTCTTCATAGTTGATAGTTTTCTTTGTAGGTACTTTCCCAATGCTGCACATACCAATAATCTCCTCAATCACTTCCTTCATCACATTCCAAGGGCCATCTCATACCAAGGTTTCACCTTGAAACTGAATCACCACAAACTGTATGAATTCTGTATCATAGCACCATGGAAATTCTCCCCAAATGTTGAGCCCTAAATTTCTAACTTTTTGCATTCCATCTATAGGAAAACCAAACTCTAATTGTTGTATATGACCATGATAAAATTATTTCAATTTAAACCCTTTCTCCATTCTTTTTTTTACACCACCACGAACAATGGACTTGGGTGCCATGAATCTGCTTTTGTTGCTCTATAAATTTAGAATTTGCCTAGTTCAACTACAATGCCAAATGATTTTATTTTTTAATCCTTTTAAAATCCATGAACTATCATGATCAAGATTCCCTCTTGAATCAATTATTGCTAACACAACCATTGTACTTCACACATTAATCATTCGAAACCATCTTGTCATCACTAATCCCACTTCACATATGTCAACAACAACCTAGTTGCAACCAGTACCTCATTGGAACAAGGGAAGTGTAAAATTTTAATTGTCCAGTACTCCTCTTGAGCCAAAGCTCTTGGCTCAGTTGTCGGTAGGACTATTACTGAGATCTGGTACCACTGAAACATCTGCACCATCATATTTCTTTCTCCATTCCATTATTTGCTTCTAAGATCCACTAGATTTTGTAGTATGATTACCACATATGGTATTTACTGGTCCACTACCTAATTTGCATGATTTATCATAGTGACCAATCTTTCCACATCTGAAACAATTCACGTTCCTTTTTCCATAATTTACTGATAGATGATTAGCTCTTCGTTGACTAGATTTATGACCAAAGTAATGACATACATAACAATTTCCATGAAAAAGATTGATCTTTGCATTCTCCTAATCTAAGAATTGACGCTTACATTGAATTGATTTGTTACCAACCTTATGGTAGATAAAGCATTGAATTATTTGTTTAGTTCTCATTCTACAATCAACTACATTATTACCATTTTTTTTGCAAACATAACAACAACCATTAAAAGTTAAATACTTCTGAGAATTTGGTTGTCTTACCAGAGATCTTTTTGTGGATGACATCTGATTTTTTTCTTCATTTTTATTCCAACCTTTGCATCATCCTCAATTATCTTTCCTTTACCTTTGTCATTCTGATTTTAGAATTCTCCTTCTTTGTGACCTTTTTGGATGTCCAGTAAATTATCCAGAATAGTACTGTTTTCATATGCCTTAGTTTCTTCCTTTATCCTTTCCAATTATAGCTTTAACTTCTAATTTTACTCTGAGCTCTTTCTGATTATCTCCTAAAATTTTCTTTAGTCTCTTTCCAGTATTCCAATGCCTTTTCAAGTTTAAATCTTGTTATCTAGGCATTCTTTGACTTGTAATTTGATTGATCTTTGATGAGATCTTCCTTTTGAGCCTTTTCCCCTGACTCTATCTCTAATTCATGATCTAGATCTACACAAACCTCTTTTGATTTTCTCAGCTCAGTCAAATCCCATTCTAGCTCTGTAATTTCATCCTTTGATTTCTTCAGTTCTTGACTAACCTCCTTATGTCTAGCTTTGAATTTCTTGATCTGATCCCTTAACTTAGCAATGCAAGTATTTTCGTCTTTCATATTTTTCTTCAGCTCCTCATTTTCTAATTTAGTACCTTCAATGTCACTCAACATGATCTTCCCATCTTCCTCAGTATAGAAAACTTCTTCCATATTTTCAAGCAACTAAGATCTCCCTCAATCGGTTAAGCTTTATCAACAAGGGACCAGGCTCTGATACCAATTGTTGAACATGTTGAATAACTGAGAGGGGGTGAATCAATTATTCCCACGCAACTTATACAACTTTTCCTCTTTCATTCAACTCACAAAAAAAATTCTAACAACTATATTATTTGGTTAAACACATGAAACATCTACACAAATGTAAGCATTAAGAACATAGAAACAATGACATAGAGAACACCAGGATTTTATGTGGAAATCCAAATTAGGAAAAAACATAGAGAATCTAATTCTCATGAAATGTAAAACATCTATTAAGGTGACACTAATATGGTTATTTTTACAAAAGATTATTGCTAGTTGTGCTTGTTACAACTAGGCTCACTTCCAATACACTAAGGCTCACTGTCGATAAAACAAGGCTCACTTCTAATCATGATAACTTACCTTATACAAAATTCGATATCAGAATATAATCACAAACAATAAAAATTGCATCTAAACATTCATGATCAGTTCCATAGTTAAGCTCTATCACCACAACCACCAGTATAAAACCAAAGGATTGATCTACTACTATCAGTATATAAGCACCAATAGGATCTTTAATCTATCACAATAGATTCCACTGCTAACATAAACTATTGTCACAAGATTTATTGACTATAGTTACCACACTGGTTCTACTCACACTCCACACCCAGATACAAATAAATTCTTCTTTATTTATATTAGTATCTGATCTTACATTTGTCAGCTTCACACCAAGTGTTTGATAAAACCGACGCAACAAATATTAAATTTATATTTAATGCAAAGCATCGATCCAAAATCTAGGTCATACATAACAACACACTATAATACAACCCATAGATAGGTTGGGCTTAAGGTATTACAATTCATTTTACCAAAGCCATCTGAATACCACAATCAAGCCTGAAAGATGAAAACATAAAGTAGTTGTTACCACCAGATGAAAGATGTCCATAGTACATTGTAGTTGAAGAAACAAAACTATATGATGAATGCACAAAAACAATCACCAAAAAATCATAGGAATATGAAAAAAATGAAGCCATACAATAGTACAAATGAATATGAAGCACTGATAGAGTACTATATCTTGTCTCTGAAGCACTACTGAACATAAGAAATGCTCAACCACAATTCCTATTCACATACTAATGAACAACAAGATATACCCCATACTACCAACAACCAAACAATATTGCTAGAGTGTCACGGTGGAGGTTTTGACATCAATGACAATCAATGTCATCAATAATACTGAAAAAATCATCATTCTCAAAAATATCTATGGTTGGAAGATTTTTTCTTCGAATCAATAAGGTCAGGGTAAACCAAAGCTATGCTATCCTTGGTTTGGAAGGATGAGATTGGGATTTCAGTCAATGTATTTATATATGAATTACTCCTTAATTCATAGGTTTCTAATGAAGATGAGAATGAAGGTTCAGATACGTTCCAAAATTCCTCAATCCAAGCTTGGCAATCTGTGGGTCTATTTTGTAAAGATAGTTGGGAAATGGCAGTGTTAATATGTAAGGTGTTGATGGTGTGTGGATAATTCCACGCATAGTCATTCGAGTCTATGTCTAGATGGAGTTCCTCAAATGTCTCAAATTTTTTATAAACAAAAGCATTGATATAAGTGTGCAACGAGGTACTTGAAATTCCTTCTGCAGTGGTCTTTAATATAAGCCATGATTATTTGGGTTTTGGGTAGGTACAATTGGCTCGACAATTCCTTGTTCATTTTTTCCTAGGCCAGAACATCCATTATACCCCCATCCATATTCATGTACTAGAATTTTGATCTTAGGGGGTTCGTCATCTATATATAACCAATAAAATAATTTTTCCTCAATGATCTCTTCATTTATGTCTCCCCATCTTATGAAAATTGTTGGTGGATAGACAAGTGTCAATTGTTGTTTCCTCTGAAGAGGTTGCCTAGGTTTTCCATAAGAATGGGGTGAGATTGGTATCTTTCCTACCCAAAAGAAGTCTACATAAGTGTACTCTCCACATCCATTTTCTTGAACTTAGATTTTGAGCTCTGATGTGGGTTTTGCAGTTGATTTAGAAAGGTCTGCACAATTTATGTTTTGGGATGAGGAAATAGTAGATGTCTCTTGATTGTTGGGTACTTAGAAAAAAATCCTCTGAGATTTGTACAGTAAAGAAAAGGGTCTCTAACACCAAGCATGGTGACTTCAACTCCACCATGAGGAAACTTTAGGCATTGATGATAAGTAGATGGTACACCCTGCATGGAATGGATCCATGGTCATCCCAGGAGCATGTTATAACCCATCTGTAGGTCTAGTACTTGGAATGCAGTGTCTTGTGTTTCTGGACCCAGTATGATTGTGGGGCTTATTATTACCTTGGAAGGATGGTCCTCATCATCATAAGCTCTTATTATGATCTTTTTGGTAACATCTACACAACTGTAAGAGTAGCCCAGTGCTTTTATTAATTTTAGCATACAAATATTTAGACTCGCTCCTCCATCTATCAAGACTCTTATAATTTTGTTTAAGTGGACAAAGACTATTGGAAAGAGTCACTCTATGATGCATGGTATGTTTTCATTGATGGAAACTACTACCATCACTCTTGGCCTTGTAGCAGGAAAGACAGTTTAACAGAGGATTTGCTACTTATGTTTGTCTAAGTACCAGAACCAAGATAGAGAACAGTCAAACAATTTAGTATGGTTCAGAAAGGTTTTCGATAGTTAGAGCATGCAATTACAGAACATGAATGTAGACATACTATTACATCTAAATAGATCATCACAGATTCTAGAGTTATCATATGGATGATATATTCAGTGAGGAATATTGGGTTGATATATTTTTGGAGAGGAACAGGAAAATTTGGAGAAATCAAGTTGGTACACTTGAAAAATCAATTATGGTTGTCAGTTTGGTGATTGTCTATGGTATATCTGATATCAGAGAATAATTGGTTTGGTTAGAAAGATTTGATTTTGTGTTTTGATCTTGTTTTGGCGTGAAGACTTCTACATGTTTCATTATTCTTATTTGGGCCAATAGAGCTTGAATTTTAATCTTATGGTCTTATATTTAAAAGATCGAGGTTTGATTATGAATATTGTGATTATGATTATGATTATAAGAAGATAGTGATGTGAATATAGTAAACCATAGATAAAACATAGTGCTTCATCAGAACTGTATATGCATTGTTGATGCTACCAGTCATTTTGGTATAGGAATATAAGTCCGCTTTGATTATGTAATTAGTTGCAAGCCTTGATGTATTTTGGATGTGTATTTGAGAAGTGAGCTCTAGGTTGTAAGCCTGAATGCAAGTGCATTCCATTCATTGTACTTATACCTTTAACATGGCACTTATTACTCCAATAGTGAGATATTTGTGGTTATTGATAGGGTATATTAATTCCATGCTATAGAAGCCCTAGGACATACTTTTTCTAGGATCTTTTCCATGTTTTTATCATGTTTATTATGCTTTTCTAGATACTTTTTACATATAACTATTTTTATATGACATACTACCACCGAACCTATTTTGTGATTGGAAATACTTAAAACATGTTACGCCTGGATGAAGATACTAGATTACTTATTTTGGAAATATAGTTATGTCTTTTTGAAATAAATATTTTATTTAAACATGAATGATGAATGGGTATCTTGTATCATAAATGTCTCTAACATCTGGAGTGCAGTGCACCAAAGTAGCAACCATTACCTTGACTAGGTAAACATGTGCCCATGTTCTGGACACTCAACCTGGTCATACAATAGGTGCATACAGGGAAGCCTCAGGTGTGATGTAGATGGACTCAAGATGATCAAGGTGGCAGCAAGCAAGAAAGGACTAGGAATCATAATAATTTCTCAGAGAAAATCTAGGGAAGAGTGGGAAGTTGGATTTTTGTCAAAAGCATTTCCTTCCTCTTTCATGGATCGATTCAATCTCCAGTTTTGTAGTTTTCTTTCATGTTTAGTAGGGTTGTAATAAAAGCTCCGCCTATCTTTATGATGTGACTAGATAGTAGTTAGATTCTTTTCCTTTAAATAAATTTCCACTCCTGCGTGAGAAGGAGGGCGTTATCAGATATAGTTTACATTCTATTTTCTTTATAGTTGAATTTGTAATACATTTTTTAGCAATAGAAAATGAAGGTATAAATCTATAGTCCAGTATAATTGAGTTTGGATACTCACTCAAGGGGGCCCACTTGGTGAGGAATCCAGGTTAGTTAGATAGTTTGTATATAGTTTAAATTCCCTACATCTTGGTTTTATAACTCTAGTGTCAATACAGTTCCTGCGGCCACTAGCCGTAGGGTAGTCCAGAACTTCCTACATCCAAAGAGGCAGAGCTGTTGAAATACTATGATTATGTTTTCTAGTCTTTTCAAGGTATAGTATTCCTTCAAGTACTTTCACTTCCACATTTTATTTACAGCTTTAAAATAGTTTTCCTTCAAAAGCAATTTACTTCCTACAGCCATAGTGTGGTCTGAGTTAAAATCCTTGGTGCATATACTTTGTTGACCCATTTCAAGTAACATGTCCCTGGTTTGATAAATTAAATGATTTTCTAGAAAGGAGGATAGCTGCTTAGTTGGATGTCCAATCCCTGAGTTATAGTACTTGCCTAGTATTTTATACCTTAAATAGAACTGATCATATTTGGCACCGCTGCCAGAGATGGTGTCAAGCCAAGTATTTTCCCTCGGTCATTAGTATATTTCAATTCCATCATGTACATCCTTTTTAAATAGGGTTTTCTATCAAAAAGTATTCCACTCCACTACTGAAATTTTTCACTTACATGTATGCATAGAAGAAGACGAGATGCTCTAGGAAGGTACCTACCCAACTTTCCCAATAACTATTCAAGAGACATCTTTCTACCAGATGAAGATGAAGAGGAGGGTCAGTTTATGGATGAAATTGTCAACCTTCCTTTATTTAAATCATCATCATCATCTTCAGAAGGTGATGTGTTGAACTTTCACATTCTAGAAAGAGAACTGGAGTTTAATCCATTTGCAGAAGCCTTAGCCAATCTCAGAATCCAAAACCTAGACAATCAAGAAGAAAATCCACTACCTCTAGTAATTTACCAACCATAGGGTCTTCCTTAGCATCCACCCAAGATGGAGAATCCCCCTACCTTTCCATTTCCCATTACTGATCACCATGATAATAATAACCTCAAGAATATTCCTTCATCAGCTCTTCCCAAATTTTATGGCCTAGTGACCGAAGACCCAGATACCTTTCTCTTTGAGTTTTACATCCTCTTTCATAGTTATGACTACACCATGGATTCCCATAGGCTCAAATTAGTCCCTAAGACCCTTAAAGAGTCTGCATTAAGATGGTTTATGGGCTTAAGTCAGGATGTTGTTCATAATTGGGATGAAATGAAGGTAACGTTCCTGGAGAAATACAAAGAATATTGCATGGGAAATGATATGAGAGTGGTTGACATCTTCAAGATGACCTAGAAGGAGGATGAAATCTTAGAGGATCATGTGTCAAGATTCTTGTTCAGCCTGCAGAAAAATACTCATCATCAGCTTAATGAGGAGTCTCAAAAACTTCTCTTTCTAAGGGACATAAATGAAGGATGCATTGAGGCTTTGGATCTTATGGTCGGAGGGGATATCACCCAATCCACCTGGGGTGATATCAATAAAGTCTTCCTTAATTACTCAAGAGCTACGACAAAGAAGGGCAGAGGATATAGAGCCACCTCAGGCAAAACTATGGGTACTTGAGCCTCAAGGGCAGAAATCACACATTTGTCGTTTGACTTTAAGGAGGACATTATCAATAACATGGCCACCCAGTTGGACACACCGCAGGTGAAAAAGAAACATGAGGAGGCTGAAGCTATGCTAGCAGATTTCTGTCCACATTGTAGACAAAAGAAGAGGGCTTTTTGTTCCAAATTGGTTGCCAACATGGAGACTGTGTAGCTACCCACTGATTACAAGCCAATTGAAGGGGATGACGAGCAAGTGTCCTTCATTGTACAGTGATGACCATGGGCTCAAAGATAAGGTATGCCTCATGACCCTCTTGCTTTTACTGGTCCATTCTATGGTAATCAATGGAAACAACCTATGAATAATCAATACCCTCCTTGGACTAATCCTCAACCTCAGTGACAACATTTCCCAAGTCCTCAATGGAAACAACCCCAAGGGAATTGGCAACAAAACCCTCAGTGGTGTGGAGGTTAGCAATGGCCAAACCAACAACAGGGACTCCTGCAGCCACTATAGCAGCCACAATAGCAAGCCCTTTTGCCACCTCCTACAGTCATGGTAGCACCCCCTAAGCCTACTCAACTCCCTGCACAACCTCAACTAAATCTTAATGATATACCACCAGCACCTCAGCAAAATGTCTATTTAGTAGATCCAAACCAGTACCCTGCATACGTAATCAATGACATTCATTTACGGTCTGGCACAACTCTGCCCACACCTCCTATCATAACTAAAGAAACCCTAGAGGATCCCCTACCTCAAACCATGCTAGAGTCTACTCCAATAGGTCCAATGGTATTACCAGCACTAGTGAAACCAGATCAACCTCCCTTCCCACAAAGACTGCAAGTTGACAACTCTAACCCTAAGGAAGAGGCAACCTTTGACATCCTAGATCAATTAAAGAACATCAATGTTTAGATTCCATTATTCCAGGCAATAAAGGATGTGCCCACATATGGGAAGGCTATCAAGGAAGCATGCTTTAAAAATTTTGTTCATAAGAGGAAGGACCCACATACATTCAATGTCCTGGGTAAACTTGTTGATATCATGCTCGGCATGATAGTGGTTCCCAAGTATTCTGATCCTAGTAGCCCAGTTGTTGAAGACGTCATAAATGGGACAGCCATAAAAATGCTCTAGTTGACCTAGGCACTGCCATAAATGTCATGAAAAAAGATATCATGCAACAACTTCACATCACTACCCTCCGGGAAACACCAACTGTCCTGCAGCTTGTAGACAGTTCCACAGTAAAACCTAATGGGGTAGTGGAGGATATAGTTGTTGATCTTGAAAACTGGTCTTACCCTGTCAACTTTATGATCCTCTCATCTAAAGCCACATTAGGAGGTTATCCCATAATTCCCAGTCGACCCTGGCTGGCTACTGCTGATGCCTTTATCATATGCCACTTAGGCAGTATGACCATTTCTAATGGTCAGGATACTAAGACATTAGATTTATATCTGCCAACACAACCACAAATGGATTTTGCCTCACCAATATGGCCTAACATTGGAGAAGAGGCCGAAGTAGTCAATTCAGTAGCCTAACTCATGATGTTAGAAAGGGACCCATTCCTGCAGCTGCAGGAAGAGGATACCCTAGTCACCAACATTCTGCAAAATCAGTATGGTCATGATTCAGCATCCATTAACTATCTCAATCCCCATAGTTTCTCACTGCAAGCTTTATACCCTGATTACGTGACACCTTCCTCTCCTGTAGCTGATCTACCATCAACTGCTTCCCCATGAGGTCCAAGAACCTCCATTAATGAATGCATCTATGGTAAAACTCACAAAGTAGTTGGAAGTCAACCCTGACCATTGCCTGCATATTAATAACCAACTCATAGACTAGAAACAGACATCATTAAGCATTCTGCTAAAAAGTCATGCCACGGCTTTTGCCTGGGATTATTTTGACATGACTGGTCTAGACCCCAAACTATGTAGCCATTGAATCTTCCTAAAAGAAGACAAACATCTTGTCAGCCAATTCCAGCGGTGCATAAACTCTGCATTAAGAGAAATTGTCAAGAAAAAATTACAAAAATTACTAAACATTGGTTTTATCTACCCAATCTCTGACAGCCAGTGGGTCTCACCTTTAGTTATTGTCCCAAAGAAAGGAGGAAAGTGGTGCGTATGTGTCCACTATAGGGAACTTAACAATGCCTCCAATAAGGACCATTTTCACCTGGCCTTTATAGACCAAGTCCTAGATTCCCTTGTAGGAAAGCGTTATTTCTCTTTTCTGGATGGCTATAGTGGCTAAAACCATATTAGGATCCTTCCTGAAGATCGGGAGAAAACAACCTTCACTTTCCCTAGGGAACATTTGCTTACTTTGTACTACCTTTTGGCCTCTGTAATGCCCCAGCCACATTCCAGTGTGCAGTTATCAACATTTTCGCTGATATCTCCCATGATTGCATGGAAATGTACATGGACGACTTCACAATTTATGGGGAAACCTATGAGGAAGCATTAGTCAATTTGGGAAGAGTTCTTACTAGTTTTAAGGAACATAAATTGTCCCTCAATAGTGAGAAATGCTTCATGATGATTTAAGAAGGTGTGGTGTTAGGTCACTACATCTCTGCCAAGGGAATACAAGTGGATCCAGCAAAAATTGAAGTCATCATGAACCTCCCTACTTCAACCAAGTAGAAGGATGTCTATAGATTTCTAGGACATGCTGGTTAATATAGGAAATTCATAAAGGATTTCAGCAAATTATTCGGGCCCATGTACTCCCTGCTCATAAAGGATTCGGAGTTTATTTGGACAAACTCTTGTGAAGAATCCTTCCTGCAGCTGAAGAAGGTACTTACATAGGCACCAGTTCTCAGAGGACCTAATTGGGAATTACCATTCCACATCCACATAGATGCTTCAGACCATGCTATTGGTGTTGTTCTCAGCTAGAAAGATGGGCCAGTAGAGCATGTCATTTACTTCATCAGTAAGAATCTACAGGGTGCAGAGTTGAACTACACAGTAACTGAAAAAGAACTCCTAGCTATAATTTATGCATTGAATAAGTTTCACCACTATATAACCGGTTACCCAATATTTGTGCATACTGACCATGCAGCCATCAAGTATTTGGTAAAAAGCCTGATATTTCAGGCAGGCTTTCCCGATGGCTCCTGTTGCTACAAGAGTATGACATCACGATAGTGGATAAACCGGGAAAAACCAATGTAGTGGCTGATTTCCTCTCTAGATTATAGAATTTTGATGACCCACAGGTCATAGATGATAGTTTTCTAAACAACCACCTATTTTCTATTTCCACTCATACACCCTGGTGTGCTGACATCGCCAATTATTTGGTTACTCAAAATGTACCACCACATTTCTCTTCCAAGGAAAAATGACTATTAATTGAAAAGACTTTCAATTTTTCTTGGCTGGCGGACTGTCTCTTCTACACTGGCCCTGATCAGATTTTGAGAAGGTGTATCTGAGAGGATGAGACCTATGATATACTCCATGCCTGCCATGATGAACCTTGTGGTGGCCATTTTGTAGCCAAATGTACAACCATGAAGATACACAACATTGGCTATTACTAGTCCACTCTCTACAAAGGTGCAGCCAATTACACTCGCAAGTGTTATAGATGTCAACGTATGGGCCACCCCACCAAATCAGATTAAATGCCTTTGTTTCCTTAGGTAATAGTCACTCCATTTTCTAAATGGGGAATAGATTTGTGGGACCAATTAATCCCCCATCAAATGACAATTCTTACATTCTAGTTTATACTGACTATGTTACTAAATGGGTGGAAGTAAGGGCTATGAAACATGCAAGGGATAACAAGGTTGCACAATTTTTATATGAGGAAATATTTACCAGATATGGTGTTCCATGGGAACTAGTCACAGACTAGGGGGCTCAGTTCACTTCAAATCTGATCACTACCCTTATGGAGGAATACAATATTCGCCACAGGAAATCTAGTCCATATCATCCCCAGGCGAATGGTTAGTCTGAAACCACCAACCGAGAAATAGAGGCCATCCTCACTAAGATAGTTCAGTTGCACAAAATAGACTAGATTAGCTGCTTACAGGAAGCCATGTGGGCCTACTACACCACATGGAAAACCCCAATAGGATTTACACCTTTTGAATTGGTGTATGGAAAGATAGTTGTAATGCCCATTGAGTTTGAGAATAAAACCTTACGCACAACATTATAGCTCAACTTAAATCTTCCTATTGCACAGTAAGAGAGGCTCTTGCAGCTTAATCATCTAGATGAGATATGCAAGGAAGCTATGTTGAACACAAAATTGATACAGCTTCAACACAATAAATGGCATGATGCACACATACATAATAAATGGTTTGTTCCTGGTGACTAGGCACTTCTATATGACTCCTGATTTGAAGAGAACCAAGGTAAGCTTACAACTCATTGGCTAGGCCCTTATGAGGTTGACAAAGTGTTTTCTAATGGTGCAGTCCAATTATCTACAATTGACCTTGTTCGCTTCAAGTTAATAGTCAATGGTCACAGACTTCGTCTGTACCATAAACCCACCACTAAAGTAGAGTTCCTATGGTAATTTGACAAAAATGGACCTCCTCTAGAAGAAGATGTTCCTGCAGCCAATGGACCTCCTCCAGTTGAAGACACTTCTATAGCCACTAGACCTCCTCCAGCTGAAGACACTCCTACAGCCAATGGACCTCCTCCAGCTGAAGACACTCCTACAGTCAAGTGGGGCAGATTTTTGTTCCGCTCGTCTCTTTAACTCCACTGCACATTAGTCATAATAAAAAAAAATTTCCCACGAAAATCTCTATCTCCGCAATAAAGTTCCTATCCCATCAACCTTTTCTTCCATTTTCACTTATGCATCCCATCATTAGTATGCCACCGATTCCTTTTTTTTCAGTTTGCAGACGTCATCTAATCTTTCTGGATTTGCGCATTTATTCATGATTACACTTTAGGCATGCCTTCATTTATTATTTGCAACATTTTTTATTCATTGGATGTTATTATAAATTACATTGTAATTAATCTTCGTGCTTCATCCAAGTGTTGTTGTACTTCCTCCCCATACAAGTGAGGACACCTGTCATAATTTTCATAGGGGGCATTTCGTTAACTCATTAACTTGTTTTTTTGCCATAATTACCCGTGTGTAAGAAGTACTATGTAGTCATTTTGCAATTAGTTAATATGACAACCCCAAATGAATGCAAAATTCTCTGGCTAGTTTTTAATTTTTTGAACCCAACTCATATTCCCAGCTCTGGTTTTTCAAACTTCTCCTCTGTCGTAATCCCCAGAACCCTATATCAAGAAGTTATCTAGCATTATTTAGACTTAAGCTTAGGAAGAATACATGGCAACACAAGAGGAAAGAATTGTTATTGAGGACACAAAGAGCAGAGTTTTGAAAGAACCATTTTTAGTTGTAGAGGAAGGTTCGAGTGATCTAGAGTTTTGGGTCACAGAGTTTTTCGGTAACAATGGGAGGATCACCCATACGCCATGAGCCAGGGGACTATTCATCTTTATTGCAGGATCAAGCAAGTGTTCAAGTCTTTAACCATGTGGGCTGGCTTACTTATTTTTTCACTCTGTGGTTACAATGAGGCTATAACAATTGAATTCTTGCGCACTTTCAGTAATGGAGTTGCTTATGTGAAGGGATTAAGTGTGGAAGCTTCAGAAGCATGAATTGTAGAGGTTTCAGGACTTCTTGCATCAGGTGAAGTGTTTCCTCGTGAACATGACGCATGAGCAGCTAGGGCAGAGTTCTCCTTGCCCATAGACAATGCATTAGAAACTAGTAAGAAGGGGGCGAAGAGAACATCTCTTCCGAAAGATTAATCCCAACTGGCTGTCCACATGATAAGGTACATTACTTGTGAAGGGTGATTTTCCTATTTACATGTTGTGCATTTAAAACTGTTGAGCCATTTATGGCATGGCCGCCTTGTCAATGTACCCAATTTCTTGTATTCTTTGTTGCAACTAAGCTTAGAAGAAGTTAGAAAGGGGAAATTAAACGCAGCCACTCAACACGGGTTGATAAAACATTTGGTAGAGAGGTCTTTAGGGGATAGTTCTCCTATGACATGGGAAGAATTTATCGCCGCACCCCATGTGCAGTTACGAGGTGAAGGGCCACAACCTAGATTACAAGAACCACAAGAAAATGCTCATGAGGAAGATGCACTTCAGGACAAAACTATTATTCTGGAGGCCATGCATGAAATTCTATCTTCTTCAAAGGCTGAGATGAAGAAAACCACTTCGATTAAACCAAACCCTAGCCCAGGGAGTGGAAAAACTGAGGGTTCTTTAGATTTACAGACCTCGCAAAGTGCCCAGAGGAAGAAAAAGGGAAAGGCAAAAATAGCTACAGATGTTGAGGAGAAAACTCATGTTTTATCAGAAAACCATGTTTCTCCTGCAGCCATGCCACTGAAGAAACAATAGACATCACAGAAGCGCCCTGCTGCGTCTACCTAAATTCCTCCATGGTGAAGTATTCGTTTAGGCACACCTCAGGTAGAAAAAAATAGATTCAACTGCGATGATGGTCCTAAAGATCCAATTAAGGAATATTTAAAAGAAAAACCACAAGCAGAAGACCCCTATACAGAATCTCTGAACATCATGGAAATAGATCATGCAGCTGAAGAAAGGGGTGTAGAAATAGAGGATTTGGAAACAACATGCATGGAGGCAGAATATGCTGAAGCAACAGATAAGCCTTCCTCTCAATAGGAAGACGATCAGGGGAAATAAGCCCTAGTTCCAACATTGAAAGAATTACCCATTAATGGGTCAGGCATAGTCATAGCAGCAGAACAGGTCACTACAACTACTTTAGTTCAAAAGAAATAGGTACCTCTACACGCCCTTTCCATTGACTATTTTAATTAGATACAATATGAAAAGTCAATGTGGGAGTTGGAAAAAGATAGAGTAAAAAGTGAATTAGGCAGGAAACAAAAAGAAGTGCAGTTGTTACAGAACAAACTAGATTCAGTAACACATCTAATTCCACCATTGATAGAATGTAGACCACCGCCTAGGGTATATGCCTTGTGCTTAAAAGAGAAATTTTTTATGTATAAATTGATGAGGGTCCTTCGGGATCTACACCTAGGCATAGATACACCACAAGAGTTTGTGGCTGCATATGAACAATGCCTAGACTGTATTCTGAATCTATTGTGTGAAGTTTACCTACATAATTATGTTGTGCCCTCTAATGTCGATTGGAATCCTTTGTTATTTATTGGATATATCCACTTGTCCGCTTTACTTTCTTGGTCTAATAATGAAATCAACTATGGGGAACAATTGACAAAATACAGGGGAGTGGAGCAAACTATCACACTACCCTTATGACCAAAGAGTGGTAATCCCCGAAAAATGTATAGCAATTGGATGGAAATAGTATGTGGAATGAGAGACTCTACCCACAGGAAAAGGATATTGAACAATAGAGAGGAGGTATTTGCATCATTTGAATGGCTCTCTTTATCAGATAGACACAAGGAAACAAAAGGGTTGAGTCAAAGATGGGAAAGATTACCATTGTCATTAAAGAAGGTTGAACCTCACAGTCTTATCAACTTATGAGATATTGTACAGAGAGTTCAATGGTATCTATGATTGGGAAGGCAACCTCATCCTGAAAGGTGGCTGGCACTTTCCTTCCAACCCCCTCTTCTCCTGTGGCCACTATATAACTGTATTGACAATGAGGTAGATGACCAACTGGAAATGAGCAGAGAAATCAAGATAGAGCGCACCAATGGTTATTACTAGCACATGGGCACCGCTATGAATGGTGAGACATAGGAAGGGGATCTTTGGGTTCTTTCAAAGATAAAAAATGTATCAGTTCCTGAGGACATGCATTAGTTTTTTTAGGGGGAAGAAATGATAGGGCATATTAATGCCATGCTATAGAAGCCCTAGGACATACTTTTGCTAGGATCTTTTCCATGTTTTTATCATGTTTATTATGCTTTTCCAGATACTTTTTACATATAACTGCTGCTATATGCCATACTGCCACCAAACCTATTTTGTGATTGGAAATACTTAAACATGCTACGCCTAGATGAAGATACTAGATTACTTATTTTGGAAATATAGTTATGTCTTTTTGAAATAAATCTATTATTTAAACATGACTGATGAATGGGTATATTGATGTCTGTTATCATAAATGTCTCTAACATCTGGAGTGCAGCACACGAAAGTAGCAACCATTACCTTAACCAGGTAAAAATGCATCCATGTTCTGGATGCTCGACCCGATCATACAACAAGTGCATACGAGGAAGCCTCAGGCGCGATGCAGATGGATTCGGGATGATCAAGGTGGCAACAAGCAAGCAAGGACCGGGCATCATAATAAATTCTCAAAGGAAATCTAGGGAAGAGTGGGAAGTTGGATTTGTTGTCAAAAGCATTTCCTTCCTCTTTCATGGATCGATTCAATCTCCAGTTTTGTAGTTTTCTTTCATGTTTAGTAGGGTTGTAATAAAATCTTCACCTATATTTATGGTGTGACTAGATAGTATTTAGATTTTTTTCCTTTAAATAAATCCCTGCTCCTGCATGAGAAGGAGGGCGTTATCAGATATAGTTTACATTATGTTTTCTTTATAGTTGAATTTGTAATACATTTTTGAGCAATAGAAAATGAAGTTTTAAATCTACAGTCCAGTATAATTGAGTTTGGATACTCACTCAAGGGGGCCCACTTGGTGAGGAATCTAGGTTAGCTAGATAGTTTGCATATAGTTTAAATTCCCTACATCTTGATTTTATAACTCTAGTGTCAATACAGTTCCTGCAACCATAAGCCGCAAGGTAGTCCAGAACTTCCTGCAGCCAAAGAGGAAGAGCTGTTGAAATACTATGATTATGTTTTCTAGTCTTTTCAAGGTATAGTATTCCTTCAAGTACTTTCACTTCTGAATTTTATTTCCAACATTCTTTACAGCTTTAAAATAGTTTTCCTTCAAAAGCAATTTACTTCCTGCAGCCATAGCGTGGTCTGAGTTAAAATCCTTGGTGCATATACTTTGCTGACCCATTTCAAGTAACACGTCCATGGTTGATAAATTAAATGAGTTTCTAGAAAGGAGGATAGCTTCTTGGTCAGATGTTCAATCCTTGAGTTATGGTACTTTCCTTGTATTTGATACCTTAAATAGAACCGATCAGCTATCATCCCCACCGAGTTTTTTCCCTTATCCGGGTTTTCCTCCATAACAAAGTGTGGTGTTATGGTGTTCATGTTGTATATCTTGATTAGTTTACTTTCATTTACTTTCTATATTAAGTTATGGTTTTAGACAGAGAAATTTAATAATATTGTTGCACCGATTCACCCTCACCCCTCTCAGTGCTCCCTAATCCTAACAATTGGTATCAGAGATTAGTTCCTTGGAAGAAGTTTAATAACTTGAGGAAGATCATGATGGAAACACCTAGCAATATTCAGATTCAGATTTTGAATTCACTTGAGAACCTAGACAAATCCAATGCTTACATTATTAGTATGGAAGAAAAGTTGAAGGAAGCTAATGGATTCATTGACAATCTGAAAGAGTAGTTAAGGAAATCGAGAGATAGAATAAAAGGTCTTGTAGATCAATTATTAGAAAAAGGTAATAACTCTACACCTAAAAATGATCAATTCAAAGAAAATGAGAAGATTGTAAGAGAGAGAAACAATTTAAGAAATGAAATGGAATCTATGGAAATCAAGATCACTGAATAAATTGAAGCCAAAAGACTCTTGAAGAATCCTTAAAAGGTAAAAATGAAGAATGCTGCAAGTTGAACAGTGAAGTTGGATAGTTGCAAGTTTTTTTTTTAAAGAAAAAGTGGACTAGCCACCATATATTTTATTATTTTTAATTTGGTTCAATAGATCGACTGGGAAAGAACCAGTTAGAAAACCCGACATCCTTACCTTATACAAAGTGAAAATATAGATGAGTCCAAGGAAGAAGGTCCATGGCGTTTGACAGAAAAATAGAAACAACCTTTGATGGATAGAGGAGAATCTTGGTTTGAGGCATAAGCAATTGATACCTGATAACACGTCTGATAGCTTGGTAGATGATATTGGAGTTGCAAATGAGTAATGCATCCAGGATAGTATCTTCTATTTGCAGGGGTAAACCATCCTCAACACCAACTTGTCGCAGGTAAATCCTATAATTTCTTGGTAGAATTTCCCAGTGGAAGGAGCCACATTGTTCAGACATGGCACACACCTCTTTGGAAGATTCCATAATAGGCAATAAACTGAAGGGAAATAGAAAGAGTAAAACAACGAACTGAGGGATTGATTGAGCAAAGCATAAATAAAAGGAACCAAGCTGATGTATGATCACACAAGATGGAATGATTGCAAATCCATCGTGATCTCACCCCTATTAAATGAAAAAGATATTGGATAAAATCGAATGAAATTTCACACAATTTTTCTGAACAAATTCATGTGATGTATCTATACTCGATCATGAATGGAGTGCCTCAAAAATTCAGCAATCACCATGTTCGCATACGGAGCTAGAGATTATAAATGACATAATAATATATGTAGGAATAATATGTTTTGTTTCCTGAAAGTAACTTGCATATGTCATCCCACTAATGGAAACACTAGCTTCTGTACCTATAGATGTCAAGTCAAAGTTTGATCCAATTTGATCAGATTTTGCAAATCATGATTGTTATTAATGAACTCATTCAGACTGAAGGATTCGAAATCGACCCCATTGCAACCCATATTTGAAAGTTAATCCGCCACTTTGTTACCTTCATGGAGAGTGTGTGAGATATACAATTCACTAAAAGAATCAAGTAGGTGCCATATTTGCTTGAAGATATAGGCGAGATGCCAATTATACGAAATCCTCTTAATATATGCATTAATTATAACCATGGAATCCCCTTCCAGTTGAACATGCTGAAAATTGCCCTGCTTAGCAATAATGAGACCCGCAAATAATGCCTGTGCTTCTGTCATGTTATTGGTACCAATAAAGAGGGGGGAAGCTTTGATGTCCAACACATATCCCCGATCATCTCGAATACAAACACCTAAACCTAAAATACCTAGATTTCCATGTGAGGCACCATCAAAGTTAATCTTGACCAAGTTGTGTGTCGGAGGAATCCATTTGATTGATGCTCTGTCAACTGACCTTTTAACTGAACAATAATGGGACCATCCAATCGGTGTATGGATACCTTTCCAATCACAAATGATAGAGCTATCCCAAGTGGAGAAGATTGAATTCTCTATGGTTTTACCATGACTAGCATTGACCACTTCTGAAATTGCCTTTTCTATCCTGGCTGGACATTATCTATGGAAGAGGATTGGCGACAGAAAATCCTTTTGTTTCATTCCCACCAAATAGCCCAAACTACTAAGGTTGGGGTACAGTGCCAAATACATGCAAAAAGAGAATTTGAATATATATAAGAGGCCATGACTGAAAAATATCCCATAAGCTATTTGCAAGGGGCATAAAAAAATGTAGCTTTTTGAGAACAAACATCCAACACTCAAATGAAAATGGGTAGTTCATAAAGAGGTGTTCAACATCTTCAGAGACTTGCGCACATAACACACAATTGAACGGTTGGGAAATCTGAAGTTTGACCAATCGATCACTTGTTAAGGGCCTTTTTTTAAAGCAAGCCACGCAAAGCAAACAACTTTAGGTAGAACATTGTGGTTCCAACAAAGGGAAAAATCTTGAGAGGGGGTCTTAGTTGATTCCTGCTGCTGAAGAAGCCGATAACCATCTTTAATATTATACTTACCATCTTTACTAGGAGCCCAAAATAGTTTATCTTCTTTCTCGGATAGAAAAACAATTTTATCTGCAAGCATCTTGGAGAAAGTTTCTTTATCTTGAGGAGATAGGGGCAAGTCATAAGGGTCTTTCCATAATACTTTCCTAGAAAAAATACAGACAACAGATACATAGTCCACAATGTGACTGCCCCAAATATGCTCTGAAGTCAAAACAATATCATGTGATTAAATAGATTTGTGAAGAGGAAGAGCATTATTCCAAGAATCCCTCCAGAATTTAGCAGTGAAACCATTATTTACTTCGCAAGATACATACTTCAGAACAATATCCTTGGAAGAAACCATGAAATACCAAATGATGAAACCTTTAGGAGGATCTAACATAGAAAAGACTCATGATGGGAAATTGTTATCCAGGTATTTTTGCTACATAATAAGGCACCATTTATTTATAGGTTTAGAGTACATTTGCCAAACTAACTTTCCCTCAAATGCTTGATTGTGCTTTGCCAAATCATGAATACCCGCACCCCCAAGAGATTTTACTTGAACCATATCATGAAGAGAAATGAGTGGGATTTTCTTCTCCCCATTCATATTTCCTGACCATTGGAATTCTCTTATTAATTTTTGGATCTGTTGAAGCATGGATGAAGGAGCCTTTAACACTGAAAGGTAATAATTTGGGATAGCAGACAAAACAATTTTTACAAGAAGTATTCTCCCTGCCAGTGAGAGCCATATAGCTGTCCATGCCATAATTCTGCATTTAATCCTCTCAATAATAGGAGTCCAATAGCTGATTTTGTTAGCCCCCCATAAAGAATGGAATACCAAGGTAAACAAATGGTAAGATATCAACTAAAAATCCCAAGACATTCACAATTTTATTGGAGATAATGTGATTAGTAGTGAAAAGGTATATTTTTTACTTTTGGGCATTGATTTTTTGACCGGAGGCTGAGGTATACGTATCCAGCATATGTTTGATATGTTTTTCTTCCTTAACATTAGACGCCCCAAAAAGTAAAGTATCATCTGCAAATAAAGAGTGAGTAACCGAAATGTTAGTACCTTCAATTTGAACACCTCTCTAAAGAGAAAGGTTATGCTTCTTATGTATGGACCTGCTAAAAGCTTTAGCCATTAGGATGAATAAGACTGGCGATAAAGGGTCACCTTGATGAACTCCTTGCGTGGAAGGAAAGAACCCTGCTAACACTCCATTAATTAGCAGTGAAAACCATGGACCAAAAATATAGGCCTTAACCCATTTGCACCATTTTTTAGAGAAACCAAAATTTCCCAATACCTTAAATAAGAACTCCCAGCAAACTCTGTCACATGCTTTCATCATGTCGAGTTTGATAATGAAATTAGCTGACTTATTGGAATTAATTGAGTGATGAACTTCATGAGCTACTAAGGCACCCTCCATTGTTTCCTGACCAGGAACAAAACCCCCTTGCTCTTGGGATATAAGCAGAGGAATAATGTGTTGCATCCTTAAGTAAATAGTTTTTGTAATGATCTTATAAATTGTGTTACATAAAGATATCAGATGAAACTCTGCAAAGGTCTTGGGGGATGTAACCTTAGGAATGATAGCTATGTTGGTCATGTTAAAAGATCTTAACATGGACTTGCATTTTTTGGATTCTTCACCAACAACCAATAAATCCCAACAAATAATGTCACAACAAACCTGAAAAAACAAAGCAGTGTAACCATTAGGGCTAGGAGTTTTATCCGACAGGAATGAAAAGACAACCGTATGAAGATCATGAAGAGTGAGAGGAGCCATTAACAAAGCAGTTTTCTAATCAGTAATAAGTGATGGAATAGCATCCAAAAGATCTTCCATTCCCCCCCCCCCCCCCCCCCCCCTTGACCCATAAATAAATGATGGTGCAAGTAAATTCCAAAAAAACCAAACTCCTTCCTTTTGAATCTTCTGTGCATCTGTGATAACCTGGCCGGATTCTACATTATTGATGATGAAAATATGACTGGTTTCTCACTTTTTCTTAGTTGATGCATGGAAAAAATTTCTATTTTTGTCTCCCTCTTGCAGCCATAATTCTCTGGACTTTTGTCTCCAGTACTCCTCTTCTCTGCTACATAACTCTTCCCATTTCCCAAGTAGAATTTTGTGTCTATCATAAGTGTTGTTATCCATCCCATGGGTAATAACATGGCCATATATATCTATCAATTTTTGTTTAACTAGATCCTTTTGTTTAAAGATATTCTTGAATTCCAATTCATTCCACTTCTTTATCAACTTTTTAAGATGTTTCAATTTCATAGAAAATCTATGCATGTTAGAACCTTCAAAAAAGGGAGCTTCAACCCACCACTATTTGATAAGGGGGATAAATTTAGGGTGATGGATCCACATTGTTTCAAATTTGAAGGAAGGCTGGTGCTTGAATTCATGAGAGGACATCTGATTTTCAAGTGTAAGAGTTATAGGAAAATGATCCGAACCCAGAATAGATAAAATTTGTGATTTGTAAGAGTAATTTTTAAGCTTCTAATCTTGAACTATGAGAAACCTATCCAATCTAACTACAATATGAACGAAGTTGGCCCTTTTGTTAGTCCAAGTAAAAGAACCATTGTTAGGTTCAATATCTATGAGATTGTTGTTTTTTACAAAATCTAAAAAATCTTGAATGTTCTTCAAAGGTGAATATATACCCCCATTCTTTTCTGTAGACTTAAGGATGGCATTGAAATCTCCACCCAAAATACAAAAGTAATCTTCTTGTAGTTGAATAACATGAGTAAGGTAATTCCATAACTTAAGCTTATCATGTGTGGAGGTAGGACCATAAATATTAAACAAATAAAAGGATAGATCAAAGCAAATTATGTTAAGCATCTTCAAATTATCCTCTTGCCCAAGAAGTCGACCTTGCACTGATTTTGGATCCCATAAAACTGCAAGCCCCCCCCCCCCCCCGAAGCACCTATACCTGATCTATGGATAGATTTCCACTTTGACCATTTACCAATTGTTTTCTCATAATTCTCTTGAGGTAGCTTAGTTTCTTGTAATAAAATAATCTCTGCATTAATAGAATCAATTTCTTGCTTGATTTTGTTTCTTTTGTCAAAGGAATTCATGCCTTTGACATTCCAAGAGGCAATCTTCATTGCTGACAAGGAGAACCTTTAGTCCTCCTTTTCAATCTCCTAGAAGGTGTGAACCTACCATCTAAAGTGGATTGAATACCAGCTGCAATCTCTTCTTTAGTCTTAGAGGCCTTCGGCTTTCTCCCCCATTTCTTAGGTGTCATCTTAGCTTGTGAGGACTAATTGGGTGTTTGAGAAATTGATAATACCAACTTACGATCATAAAAACCAGATGGAGCAGGCTGGGTTGGATCACCTATAGGATCATTGAGAACTCCTACATCCAAGTCATTCTGCTCATTCAGATTACCCTGTTGAAGGGCATGATGAAACAAACCAATCTAAGCATCACCATCAAATTCTTCCAGTTGATTCTGAAGTGAGCCAGCAGACACATCATCCCCCATAAATAATTGCTGACTAGGCAAGGGCATCAAAGTGACCTCATCAATTCTGTGAAAATATAAATTTTCTCCAAGAGTTGAATTGACAGTATACTGCCATACAATTAAATCCTTTGTCACATTGTCGATTAAATTAGGCCCTCCATGAGGTGATAATTTGTTTGTGATCAATGAGTATTCTAGATTGTCATTATGCTTAATGGGAGAATGTAGTTCATCTACATTATATAATCCTTCTTCTTCGGCTATTTCAGAGATGAGCTTGGTTGCAATTTCAATAATTATCTGCTTAGTGGCTTTTCGAGCTTTTAATTATGCTAAAACATGTTTACTTAACACCTCCTATAATTTGGATACATTAGTTGGATAATCTTCAAACATCAATTTGTGAACAATAAGATCTTTGTTATCAATGGAATCAACATTTACTCATGCCCCAATGCATCTCAGAGTTGTAGGCTGATGAGATTTAGTTGTATGATGTATATAGTTGATTACATATCTCATACTACAGAACAAATTAACAAATACTTTAAACCAATTCATGATAGTGTAAATATCTGGAAAAAACACTTGTGGTTGTTGGGTGAGAGGAAGCCCATTAAGTGATGAAAAAGATATATCCATTGAAGGTTTGATCTTGGATGAACAAGCTTTTGGATCTGTACAAAAATCAGAACATACAACCACTTCTAATTATGTGTCATCCTAACACTGTGTATTAAAATGTCCTAATTTATGTTGATAATTGTGAACAATATCTTCACCTTGGATAACAATTATTTGCTACTAGTGACCCCATTTTGATTTTAAATTGATCTGATGTGGAAACACCTTTGAGGTATCGATGAGAATGAAAACTCTCACATCACATTGGGGTTGTTCAAATGGAATTAAATCATGCTTGATGAATATACCCACTTTATTTGCAATTATCTCAATGATATCAAGATCCTTGTATTCTAAAGGTAGCATAGGCAACTCTATCCAATGCGGAAAAAAATGATAGGTCTTTGGATCGGGGTTAAAATTAGGGGACCAAGCAATGGTCAACAAACCAGATCCCAAATAGAACCACCCTTTATTTTTATGAACTGTATCTCTACACTCAACTGTCTTAAACAAAGCAATATAGAAATCTGATTGTGGCCCCATTTGAAAAATATTGTCAAGCCCATCCCAAGAGTCAAAAGCCTATTTCTTAATTTCTGGAAAGGATAAAGCTTGGTTAGTAAACTTACCAATAAAGGATTTTTTCCGAAGGAATGTAATATGTTCTGGAAGACAAATATCAATCAAAGTTATAGAATCGTTGCCCAAGCTAGGATTTCCCATAGCCTGAGTGGTATGTTGAGGTTGCTGCAACTTTTTCTGCCAGATCTGAAATGACTTATTTAGATTAAAGGGTGCTCTTTTATGAACAACTGGAGGAATCTAAAAACCTTTCATGTCCACATGCATTTCCTTTTCCTAGTTGCAAGTATTGATGACTAGTAGACATCCAATCGGGGGACCAATCTACACTAGAGAACCCAGGGGCATCCCTTCACAAATGTCGAACACAAGTTGCTTCTTGCGGATCCCAGGGTGCCTAACTTTTTTATGCTTGTTATTAGATCCTCGAGGATGCAGAGGGGGCCTATTTTAAGAAAAAAGGTTTTCCCGCCCAATTTGAGATTTGAAAGTCCCTACATCCGAAGGGATCTTCTTGAAAGATTGATGATCCCTCCCATCTTGTAATTTGAAATTATCTATCTGAGGTGTCAACTTTGGTTGTGTATGTTAAATATCTTGTAGCTTCGCAGCTTGATCAGAAGCTTCTCCAATTTCAAATGAACAAATGCCTTGAAAATCAAGCTATTGTTGGGGGAATAAAAGGGGATCCGCATTTTTGTTTTTAGAGGGATGAGTCTCCACCTAGTTTCCTTGATCCGACCCTTGTATCCCTACGAGGGTCTGGCTATGAAATCTAGGCACCCTTTTATGAGACAGGTTCACTTTATCCAATCTGAAACCCTTGCCATTACCCTGTCACATTGCCTTTGACCGAATATGAAACCTAGGGTTTACAAAAAAAGGCTTGGTGTGATAAACACTAGCTTTACTCCTGAAAATGTTGATGACCTCCTGGGAATCATTACCTTGAAAATGTCTTTTAACCCCATGATTGACATTTTTTTGAGAAATTTACATCTCTAAAAACCCTTGGAGTATTGAGATTATGGTCGATGTCTTACTGGTTCTACCACCGGAGGATGTCGAAAAATATTTGACCAATCTGAAGGAGGATGGAAAGTTTGAGGTTTACCATAGCCTTGCTGGAATCTAATACCATGGAAGCCATGTTCTACACCAATCTTACCTCTGCTTCCTGCACTGATATTCTCTCTACTCTCTGCACCAAACTTACCCCTGCTCTTCCGCATGCTCGCCATTTTTTACTATTTTCAATCAATTACTGAAGTCTTAAGTGATCAAAGCACGATGTAGGTACATATGGATAGTTGTAAGTTATTCCTTAAAGAATCTAAACATAATGAGCAAGAACTGGAAAGACTGAATGAGATATTGAGAAGAGATATATTTGAAGCCATATAAATTCAATAAAAACTTTGATCTATCTTTGCAAAGCTTGATGAATAGATTGCAATTCAAAGACCTCTTGGAGATAATCATGGCTTAGGGCACAGACAAGGAGAATGTTCTAAAAATGTTGAAGAAAAGACAGGTCACGATGAGAAACCTAAGGAAATACCTTTACAAAAATTTAATGGAAAATGATATTCATGCAATAAGCTTGGACACGGGGCAAAGGAATGCTAGAGAAATTCAATTGCTACACCTTTTTTGGATATTGTTTCACATGTTGGCAATATCGACATAAATTTAAAGAATACATATCCAAATCCAAATCTAATGCAAGTGGAGGCAACCCTACATGCTACAAATGCAACAACTTTTCTCATATTGCAAGAAATTGCAGACTAGGGACTAATCAAACAAATCAGAGGTATGTGAATCAGAATGTCATTTTTTATAAATGCAATAACTATGGACATATAGCTAGGAATTGCGGATACAATAATGATGAAATGAGAATGAATGGTTTGGTAGACAAGAGCAATGCAAGAAATAACAACAAAGGGAAAAAACTGATGTAAATGAAGTGAGAAAGGAAATGAACATGAATTGGATAAGAAAGGAACAAATTGATGCTTCTGGAAAGATCTCACTAGATTCTGGTGTGGATCTCTCTTCATTAGAAAATTAGGTCATAGGACCTAAAAGGGGAGTTTTATCAGAAAATCTTATGGCACCCCATGAATCGAACCAGTTTTGGCTGCGATTGAAGAGGTAGTTAGAAATAAGTATTTGGAGGTTGTGTTTGGAATCGCAGAAGTTTTCATTATCATTTGAGGATCGTAAATAGACTTACAGCTCACTAGGTACAATAAATTTTTGGAGAATTAGGGCACGAATGGAATTTATTACAAAAATTAATCAAACAACTCAATTTAAAGGCAATTAGAGACCTCATTCAACACCTTGTTATCCTGAGATCTAGTGTGAACCTGAGTTGAAAGAAATCAAACAATGTTTTGGGCTATCCACCGAATTTCATGACTAACCCTAGTTTGGAGTAAAAGGTATTTATCTTTGCAGAATCTTATCAATTTCATCGATATATTCATGGATACTCCACAGATTGTTAATATTCTTGAGAAACTGCGTTATGAATTCAAATTAGATCTTTATAATCCATGGAAGATGATCTCGAAGGCACATTTTCTCATGTGCCTGATGGACGATTACACATTGAGGATGTGTGTGTGTATTCATTGCATGCTAGAATAACTTGGTGATTATGAAATATCTTAACAATATAGATCTTTATGTACAAATGAAGTTTTGAAGGATGAGTTTCAGAAGGTTAATCAGGTTAACCTAGTGCACTACAAAGACATAATTACTTTTAATGACCTAGAATGGATAAAAATTGTTCTAAGAAGGATTCATGATCAATTCTTTTGGTTGAGAGAGAGACTGATGAAGATTACTAAGGAATTGATTGATAAGGTAACATGTTTTGGTGGTACTGGAGAAGTATCAACGCTAAAGTTGACTAAGCAGAAGCTTTTGAACAATTGACAAAATTACAATGGGATAGAAGGGAAATGAATGTTAATGATATCATTCAACCTGATGTTAAGTTTGCTTCAACGATACTGGGCAACAAATTTTATCATAGTAGTAGAATGAATTCCATCTCTGCAACTATCATACATATTGCTTACATGATGTTGGTAGAAGATGCATAGTTAGCAATATGTGAAATCGTGAGGAAGCAACTACTGGAAAATATGGAGAAAATCAAAAGGGATAAATCAAAGTGTACGCAATGGATCAAAATATGTAACACTCTTGATTTAACAAGGGGTTAGTAGCACCGATTCACAATGGGGGAAATGGATAAGAAACAAGCTACTAATAACGAAACTACGAATCAATAAAATGTACAAGCAAATAAGAGGAAAACAAATGAATGCAAACCAAATTGCTTGAATCTTCTATTGTCTCTCTCTACTCCTTCTGAAATGTTTTTTGTGATGATCAGTATTGGTGTGGGCAGCGTATATGACTTGGGAGCATTGAGAATATGATATTGAATTACTTTTTGATCGCAAGATGGCTTGATGCTTGAACCAAATCTGACAGAGTAATGGCACATGTGAGCTTGAAATCCTAGATCCTTCAAATTTTTATGAAGGGTTTGTTATATAGGAATTGAGAATGAGATGAACGGTTGAGATCAATCCCAGAGATAGGAATATGAACGGTTGAGATCAAAGGGAACTGGAGAAGCCATCAGTAAACTCCACCTCTTCAACTGAGAGAGAGGAGATAGAGTTTGGTTAACTGAAGAGCTAATTTTGAGTTACTTTTTAGAACTGAAGAG
>MU224425.1:3435355-3468792 GCA_018584345.1 Thuja plicata
GAATGAAATTAAATTAATTTAATTGGAAGAATTTAATTAGTAAGTTTAAATATTTCAATTTAAACTTTAGGAAATTGAATTTAATTAATTAATTAATGGAAATTAATCAATTAAGGTTAATTAATTATTTAATTAATTTGGGGAATTTGATTAGATGATTTGGGGAATGAATTTAGAAGAAAATAGATGATTAATTAACGATTAAAAAACCATTAATTAATAGATGAAATGAATTTAGAAGAAAATAGATGATTAATTTATGATTAAAAAAGCATTAATTAATAAATGAAAATTAGTGGTTTTAATGTCAAGTCACAAGTCTGTCCATTTTAGGGTGTCTATATTTGCCCCTCTTTGATGCAATGTAGCTTGTCGCAGTGTGTCAAAGATTCTCTGTTTTGATCTTGCCTAAGCTTGCCCCAATGATAGCAGGTATATTTATGCCCCCTCAACAAATTTGAACAAAAAGTCGCAACATGAGTGTTAATTTTTTGAAACTGCAAATTGATAATCTAGGTATCTGACTGATCTTGAAAATGCTTCATTATGTCCTTGATATTGAGTGTTGAAGTTTCTAGGGTCCGGGAAGATAAAATCAGGTCCTAGAGGAATTAGGGGTTTTTCAAAAACTTTATAAATAGCTAGGTGAGCCACTCATTTAATACTCTGCACTCTTTGAGCTCTGGATCTTTGGTAAGTTTGTCATTTGTTTTGTCTACTTTTTTCACTGTTCGTTGAGCTATGGCGGGTATACTATGCGTCGTGCACGTGTCTGATCGGGTCCATAATTTTCATCGTCCAGCTGGCGCAGGACATCCAGTGAGTGGCCTTGTCCTTGATGTCATTAGTGACTTTATTTATTGCTTTTAAAAAATTTCCTTTTTTGAAATTTTGCAATGTTTGCCACAATAGACTGCGGTTTTGTCGCAATTGTGGGTTTGGTGCCACAATTGTCGAATGCATGTTGCATTCGATAAGCTAGGTTTATTATCGCATTTGCATAAAGTATGTCTCATTTTTTTTTTGAGTGCCGCAATGGGTATAAAAGTACTGCATTTGATAATTGAATGCCGCAATCAACCTACTTGTACTTTTTGAACTTGCGTTATAACATGTCTGATATTCTGCTTCTAAGCTGATATTGATGTTTTTCTTTCTATTTGTTTTTTGTAGTATGTCAGGACTATTCTTCATTGCCAGGAGTTGAGCCCTGTAGGATTAGTATTATGCTTCTAGCTTTCTGAGGCGGAGAGGGGTATACTGAGGGATATAAGTCTTTATTAGGTGTGTTATATGCCCGAGATCACGACCAATAGGGGTATGATCTCTTCTTTATTAGAGAGGTGGCATTCAGACACATGCACCTTTAGTTTATCGACTAGCGAGTGCACAGTCACTCTGGAGGATTGTTATCGCATTCTTCATATTCCTATTTAGGGTGCCCTTATTGAGTATGATCGAGACTCTATTGTCACTGCTCTGTCCAAGCTTTCCGGTCTTCCCCAGGATCAGTTAGGCATGTCTGATCCTTATGATATCCCTTGTTCTAGATTTGACATGGGTTTGGACCTATTGGCTACCTTGCTTGGTAGTTTGATTTGTGGGATCTTGTGTCCTGATCGTCGGTAGCACAAATTCTATGTTGGGTTTGGGGCTTGCCTTCAGGGTATGGTCAGAGATCATACATTTTATGCTTGGGGCTCGTGCATGTTGGACCACATGTACTTTCACATGTTTTATGCAGCTTACCTTGGAGGTAAGTCCCTTGGTTGCGGAGCCACTTTGTTATAGATATGGGCGTGGGAGAACATTGTTGTGTGTAGGCCCATAGGTGCTCGTGATCTTCCTCCAGGGAGACCATATGTTTTTATGTATGACTGCACTATTGTTCAGTTTCATATGGGACATATGATGTATTGGCGACAGCGGCTTGACATGATGTCATACTTCATCTGGAGACCTTATAGGGATTGTCCTATTTGGGATGGGGAGGATATACATCTTCCCTTCTATTGGGAGTGGAGGTTCCTGATTGGGCGTGTCATCCGACAAGTTCATATGATTGATTTCCACAACACCGACAGGGTGTTGCCACAGTTTGGCGAGAGATAGGATGTCTCGAATTCTTATGCTTACTTTGCCTAGAGATTGAGGGATATTACTCTCTAGGGTGCAATTATTCCTCTTGATGTTGTGATTACCGAGTCTAGGGTCTTCTGCCTATTGCATGGACTTGGCGGTTAGCCATAGTTGATGCCGGTATGTATTTTGATTTTCCCCTGCTTGATATATTTGTCTTATGCTTTGTTTTGATTTAGCTATCATTTGATTAGTCATCTATGCTTATCATCTCTATGATAATGATGGATGAACTTGTTCTCTTTGCAGGCACAACTTCATAGTATGATGCTTGGTGGAAGCATTCGCGTTGTGATCCACTGACTAATGTGTCTCATCCTGTTGCTGGTACCCTTACGAGGAGGCAGAGTCAAAGGCATGGTCGAGGGAGAGATGGATGCAGGGATGGAGGTAGGGCTGGTGGTAGGGATGGAAGCCATGATGGTGTTTGAGATGGAGGATGGGGGAGAGATGGTGGTCAGGATGGTGGGTAGGGGAGGGATGGGGATGACATAGATGATCCTGGTCATGGTGGTTCTAGTGGTAGGGTGAGGACCAAGGGAGGGGGTATTAGTAGTCAGTGGTTTGGATTGGGAGCCATCCTCAAGGAGGAGGAGGAGGCTTTAGAGGAGGGTCCTCAGCTAGTTCAGAGAGTGCATCATCACACGGAAGTTGTGCTTGCTGAGAGAGTAGAGGATAGAGTAGTCGCTGAGGATCTTGATGTGGAGATAGATGATATTGATGTTGAGGCTTTGGATGTAGAGGGTTCAGGTTCTAGCACTTCTACTGGGAGTAGCAATACTGGAGATAGTGAGGATGGTGAGGACTCATGGGTTGTGCGGGGGAGAGGGGATGAGGGATTGGGAGACAGGGATAAGGAGGTGGAGATGGATGTAGCCATGGGAGGTATGGATGTAGATCCATCTTATTTGGAGAGATTCACATAGCAGGTGTCTGATCTTCAGGCAAGGTTGGCTTCTATTGATGCACGAGCTACAACATTAGAGAGCAGGGTTACAGTAGTTGAGGCTAGGGCTATTGCAGAGAAACAATGAGAGAGACAAGATCAGGCAGAGGTGAGAGCTTATATTAACAGTGTACAAGATTTATCTTTGAGAGATGCCCATGATCGGCTCTACAGATCAGGTCGGGAGGCTGGTAGGGAGATTGAGTACTTGCACTGTTACTATGAGGTAGTTGTTCCTGCAGCTTAGCGGGTACCTAGTTTCACAGCTTCATAGCAATAGAGCAGAGCTCAGAGATCTCAGAGTAGTGGTATTGGAGCGCCTAGTCCACAATAAGGGCCTGTACTTGATATGCCACCTTCGTGTGCACTTGGCGGTGAGGGTGGTGGTAGTTCCTGTTGATTGTGATCACTACGCTCATTTTTTTTGTATCATGTTGTACCATTTTTTGTAGTGATGTTCCATTGATATACTCTGAGGCTTATCGATGATTGTATCTCAACACACTGATATTTATTGATATATATGTTGATCACCTTCTTTAGTTCAGACTTGTGATCGTTCATTGTACTCAGATATTGAGATTTATATGAGATGCAACTAGTGATTTTATATTATATGTGTTGGTTTACTTGTTATATGTATGGTTCTACATGATTTGTTCTTAGATGATGAAATTTTTATGCAATGTGATTCTATAAAGCAGACTCTTAGATGGATGATTTACTTTTCCTATGACACTGACATGTGTATGCATGATGGTGTTAATGAAATGCATGTTTATATGAGATGTTTATGGATGCATTTGATTGTGATTACCATGTATGTAGATGCTTGATTTTTATTTTTTCTGATGCACTTAATTGAAATGAATGTAATCTATTATGCACAAAATATCTGAGTAATGCATGTGTTAGTTAGAAGGAAGTTAGTTTGGAATGTTCTCTGGGATCGATTGATAGATATGTATTGATAGAATGGATGGTTGATGATTGATAGATATGAATTGATAGAATAGATGAGTGACCCAAGTCACTGTCGCGTTTCCAATTTTTTTCATCATTGCATATTTTTATGAAATTCTAAAGAGTATCCAATGCATCCAGATCTCGGACCATTTGGATACCGCTATGAACTCTTGATAACTGGAAGGAGTAGAGAGATTGAATAGAAATAGAACTTAGTGTGCCCAGATATTGACCATCTGGGTTCAGCTATGTTCCCTATTTTGAAAAGAAAGAGATCCAAATGAACCCAGATATTGACCATCTGGGTTCAGCTATGATCTCTAATTTGAAAAGAAAGAGAGCCAAAAAGCACCCAGATATTGACCATCTGGATACTGCTTTGCTTGCTGACCATATGAAAAAAGATAAAACCAAGATAGAATTCCAATGCACCCAGATCTCAGTCGATCTAGATACCGCTATGAACTCTTGATTTTGAAAAGCAAGACAAAAAACAAATAGAAATCCAATAAACCCATATCTCAAACCATCTAGATATCGCTATGATTCTATTGCTTTTGAAAAGAAAGCCCAAAAAACCAAGATAGAAAGAAAATGCACCCAAATCTTAGACCATCTGGATACCGTTATAATTCTATTGGTAATAAACAAGCATATAATAGAAAAGGTTTGTCCACTTCTTTCCTAGGGTTAAGCTCATATTGTGGAACTGTGTGGTTGCCAGATAAGTGACAGCGCCTACCAAATTTATCCTAAATCATCATGGCCCTAGAATCAAAGTGAACATTCCACAGACAACAATCAAATAAAATAATTCATGATCTATCATAGCTACTCTCCTCACTTGGTGGATCCTGGAGTAGTGTAAGAACATAACCATGAAATATAGACTGACATCTGACTGATGACTGACCTAGTCAACATTTTGATTGTTCCTTGATTCAGTTTAATTCTCTTGATTGGTTTGACTCTCTTGATAGGCTTGATTGGCTTTATTGTCTTGAATTTGTCTGGTTTCAGTAATAGATGACTCATATAAGACTGATTTGTCTGGTTTTGAGCATATCCATCACTGTGTAAGATGATTGATTTGATTGATTGGTTGATTTGGATTTTGATCATTCTGAGTAGCTGATCAAGTTGTGTCAGATGGGACCAATGTTGATTCGCAAAGCTCATGCTCATGGTTTTGACATTTGATTGATTGGCTTGGTCACCAGTTTGCTTTGTTGATAACCAAGTTGGTTTTATTACTTTGGATTTTACAAATTTTTTATTGTTTTTGATGAAGATTGATTTTTTTCATGACATTTTGATCTTTTTAGGATTTTGATGAGTTTTTTTTACTTTTAGGGTTTTTTTTTTAGGACATTTTAGAATCGCCCCCTAGTCTGGTGGACCAGTACTAAGTGTTGGTGCTCAGAGGGGATTGTGCTTTTGGAAATAGCTTGGGTAGCCAAGCTTTGCATGCGGGGTACTCAAGCTTTTGATCTTGGAGTTCATTGATGGTGAAGCTTGATTTGAACACTTGGCGCCTATTTGCCAGGTTTTTACCAAGGTACCTACTCAATAGCACCTGTTTGCCAGGTTTTCACTGAGAGAGCGATTTTGTTTCTCTTTACTTTTTTGTTTCTTTCTTTTTTCTTTGATTTTTTTTTGTTGTTGCCAAGGCGCCTGTTTTCCAGGTTTTCACCAAGGTAACCTTTTGTATTTTTTTCTATTTTTTTGGTATATTTTGGATATGTAGATAGTTGCCTTAACCATTGAGACCTCAAGCATAGAACCTCTTGAGGTCATGTTGTTTATGTATCCGGGGAGCTGATCTCCTTCTGGTGTTTCCAGTTGGTATACCCCACTCTGGGTATAGTTGATAATAACATATGGTCCTAGCTAGTTAAGCTCAAACTTTCCTGGTTTCACTTGCTCTGCTTGGTTTTTTTGATTTTCCATGAGGATGAGGTCTCCTACCTCAAAGGTTCATGGCCTCACTTTCTTATGATAGTTCCTTCTAAGGTGATTCTGATAGCCTTGTAAGTGGATGAATGCATTTTGTCTTCTTTCATATAATAGTTCCAGTTCACTGGGCCTTGCTATTCTGTAGTCTTCATCTAAAATCAGGTTCTTCAATGATATTCTCAGGGATGGGATTTCCACTTCGAGGGGTAGGACCACCTCTGTTTCATATACTAGTGAGAAAGGAGTGGCTCCTATAGGTATTCCCACGCTAGTTTTGTATTCCCATAATGTGGGACTAAGCTGTAAATGCCAGTCTCTCCCTGATTTGTTAACTATTTTCTTCAAGATTTTCAAAATGGTCTTGTTTGTCGCTTCAGCCTGGCCATTCCCTTGAGGATAATAGAATGAAGAGAAACCTTGTTTGATTTGGAATTGTTCACATAGATCTTCAACATCTTTTTTTTGGAAAGGTGTACTGTGATCTGTCTGGATGGTTTGAGGAATTCCATACCGACAGATGATGTTATTGAGTATGAACATGGAGATCTACTTCCCAGTGATGTAGGTAAGAGGAATTGCTTCCACCTATTTAGTGAAGTACTATGATGCTTCTATGATGTATTTATGTCCATTAGCTGGAGATGGTGTAATATTTCCCACTAGGTCAAATCCCCACATGGAAAATGGTAATGGTTAAGTGATAGGATTTAGTTCTTGGGCTGGTGCATGGATGAGGTCTCCACGAGTCTGACATTTCCTACACCTTTGTACATACTTGTTTGCATATGTCTCTATTGTGGGCCAGTAGTATCCCATGCGGATGATCTTTTTAGCTAAGTTGTTGCCACCTCCATGGGTTCCACAAATTCCTTCATGTACCTTGTACATATCTCTCTGGGATTTCATGGAAGTGAGACATCGTAATAGCGTTCCATCTAGAATTCATCTATATAGAGTAGTTGCAAGAATGGTGTGCCTAAAATCTTGGTGGATAAGGGACTTTTTCTGGTTCCTAAACAAGTTAGGAGGTAAGACACTACTTTGGAGGTAATTATACACATCATGGTACCATGGGGTTTCAAGACCAACAAGGACACACCTTGCTTCTATGATTGGTGCTTGATGTGATGGCATCATGAGCTGCTCCACTAGAAACTGGAATCTGGTTACGTTGCTTGGCATATTGATCAAGGATTCTATGGTATCCATCACATCTATAGCTTTGTTTTGAGCTCTTGGTACTTGCTTGAAAAAATATATTGGAATTTAGTGCGCAACCTGTCCATCTATTCTCTATATGGTATTAGCTCCTCATCTTTTGTCATATAGTCATTGTTGACTTGGCTAATGACCACCTGTGAATCTTCATAGACCTTAAGGTTCTTGATTCTCCATTGTATTGTTGTCTTTACTCTAATGACTAGAGCTTCATATTTGGCTATGTTGTTTGTGCATGGGAAGTTGAGTCTAAAAGATTTGGGAATTGCATCATTATTTGGAGTGATGAGTACTATCCCTGCTCCTGCACCATGGTTCGTGCGTGACCCATAAAAGTATAGTTTTCATTCCTCTATTGTTAGTTGGAGTGTAAGGATAGAATCATTTGGAAAGTCAGATATGATAGGCTAATGATCCTGAATAGGTGCCTCTACTAGTTTATCTGCAATCACTTTCCCTTTGATGGCTTTTCTATCTATGTATTCTATGTTGAATTCGCTTAGGATCATTACCCACTTTGCTAGTCATCTGGTGAGTGCTACTTTGCGTAGTAGATACTTGAGGGGATCAATGTGCACTATCAACTTTTTTTTATGGCTTAACATGTAATGTCTTAGCTTCTGGGAAGTGAAGACAACTATTAGGCATGATTTTTCAGTTGGCGTATAGTTGAGCTCATAACCTACCAATATTTTGTTGAGATATTAGATAGCTCTCTCCTTGTCTGTGTCATCATGTTGTGCTAAGAGTACGCCTAATGCTGATTTGATTGTCGAGATATATAGAAGAAATGACCTACCTTGGATGGGTGGCACCAATATGGGAGACTTGAGTAGATAGTCCTTGAATATTTGGAACGCTTGTTTGCATTGTTCTATCCATATGAATGTTATGTCCTTGTGTAGTAGATATTGGAATGGATGGCACTTGTATGCTAGTTGGGCTATGAAGCACCTAATAGATTGGAGCCTACCTTGTAACCCCCTTAGTTTCCTTAGGTTGGTCAGTGGTGGCATGTCCAGTATTGCTTTGACTTTCTCTGGGTCTACCTCTATGCCTTGATGTGACACTATCAATCCCAATAGCTTCCCTGTGGTGACCCCGAATGCACATTTATTTGGGTTTAAACGGACCTTGTATTCCTACATTCTATCAAAGATGGGTCCCAATACTTGTAGATGATCCTTTCTAAGCATTGACTTGACAAGTATGTCATCAACATAGTCCTCCATTGTCTTATGGATGAGATTATGAAATATGGTTGTCATGGCCCTTTGATATGTTGCTCTAAAATTTTTTAGACTAAATGGCATGACGTTCCAATAGTAGGTGTCCCATGCACATGTAAAATCCATTTTGTGTTGATCCTCTGGTGCAATCCTTATTTGATTTATCCTGAAAAGCCATCCATGAGTGATAGCATCTGATGTCATACGGTGAGATCTACTATCATGTCAATGTTAGGCAAAGGAAATTCATCCTTGGGACAAGCTTTGTTAAGATCTCTAAAGTCTTTGCAAATGCGGATCTAACCACTGTGCTTGGTAACTGGTACCAGAGTAGATATCCAGTCTGCGTATGGGATCAGTCTTATGAACTTAGCATCTAGGAGATTTTTCAATTCTGTCTTGACTAGTAATGCAACATGGGGATGCATCTTTCTCAGCTTTTGTTTGATGGGTTTGGCATTGGTTAGCAATGGGAGATGATGTAGCACAAGTTCTAGAACTAATCTTGGCATGCATGAGTAGGACCATGCAAAATTGACCTCCTTTCCTTGAAGAAGCTAATGAATTGTTCTCTCTCTTTTGGGGTGAGTGATTTTGCTAAGTAGATGTTCTTTGGGTTCTTGTCATCACCCAAAATAACTTCTTCCATTTCCTCTGCTAATAATGCTGACTTTTCCTTTGTCAAGGGGAGGAGTTCCTTCTTTCCATCTTCTAACACCTCAGTGAGGTTTTCACTAGAAGATACGTCTTGTTTTGTATTTTTATCATTTTTTGTGCCAGTAAGCGCCTTTCAGTTTTCACTTACTGACGATTATTTTTTCCTTTTCAAATGTTTTTGATGACTGGAAAGAGGAGCTTCCTCCCCAAAGTATGTTGATCTATCCAGGTTGATGGAGAAACCTGCTTTATGGTCTCCTGATGGAATTCCCTCTCTAAATCCCATGAAGTCTGCAATAGCCTCATCATTCTCAAAGATATCCATATCAGGTTGTCCTTGTTGACCCCACTCTATCAATTATGGGTGTACAAGACATAGGCCCTCATGGTGGTTTGACTCTATTTAGTTGAAAGGGATAATGAAGATGGTTCCAACAAACTTGGAGTGTGATGTGGACACACCACCTAATGAATTTCTATGGATATGTTTATCGATACATGGTTGGTCGTCTATGGTTAATTGGTCGAACAGATCGTCAAGGTGTATGGTGGTGGCTAACTGAGGGGAATAGTTTCGGATTGATGGCTCAGAGTCATGAATGGATCTCCACTCATACTCATGGGAGTCAGTTTCACTAGAACGCTCATCAGATGTATCACTTCCCTCATTATCATGGATTTCTTGGTTGAGGGTTAATCGAGATTGAGAGGTTCCCACTTCGGTTAAAAATAACTGTTGAAGTATGTTGCTAGTCAAGATGTGTTCTGGGTTTTTCACCAGGTGTAACTCTGCTATTTATTCTTGATCAACGGGAATATATTGGGTGATAGGACTGGTTCTTTGTTTCCCATAGCCTAACCCTCTCTTGTTTCTCTAGGTTGGCGAGAGAGATAGTTCCATTAAACCTTGTTGTCTTTCCCCCGGACCAGTTGTACCATCATACCCAAACCTTTGCAACATTGTATAGCCAGCTCCATAGGTTGATACGGGTAGGGATGGTTGAAGTGTCTCTTGTGGATCTTGATACAACAATGTATTGATATCTGGATCAAATGGGTTCTCTTCTGCAATGTCTCCCCATCTAAAAAAGGTTGTGGGTGGACACCTGAATAGAATAGGTTTTGGGGTTTCTGTTGTAATTGCAGTTTGTGGCATGTCATATGTCCTTGGGCTTTGAGGCACGTTTGTGATAGTGAAATCTTCCTCGTAGATGTATTCACCACATCCCTTGTCAGTAATAGATATTTTTCCCACTGTTCTTGTGACATCTTTGGGAATTGAATTTGATGTGGAAGGAATACTTGCCTCTTGGTTTGATGGAACCTGGTTGTCAGTACTGGTTTGAATAGCATTGCAGTATTGGAACAGGTTTGGGTCTCCTTCAATAATGATTGTTGTCCCCGGGTATGGGAACTTGATGCACTGATGATATGTGGAGGTACAACTTCCATCTCATGTATCCATGGTCTCCCTAGTAACATGTTGTATCCCAACTCTAGGTCTAGGATCTGGAAGGGAGTGTTCTTGACAACTGGGCCAATCTGGACTGGTAGAATGATAATACCTTTGGATGATCTCTCCTCTTCATCATAGGCTCTGATGTTGATCCTTCTTGTGAAATCAATGCTGGATTCAAAGTAGCCTAGTTGCTTGATGACCTTTAGAGTACATATGTTCAATCCTGCTCCACCATCAACGAGGACTCTATGGATTGCACTTTTGTGGACTTGGATAAGTAAGTACAAGGGATCATTATGCAAGGTTTTATGTGGTGGAACTCCATGATCTATGAATTTTGCATGCTTATTTGTGGCTATATGGTTCACTATTGTTTGGAAGCTCTCCAGAGTTATGTCCCTTGGGACAAATTCTTTTTGAAGTGCTTGGTATAATGCGTTCTTGTGTTGCGGGGATATGCACAAAAGGTCAAACATAGAGATTTGGGCAGGCGTGCACTTTAGCTAATCCCCTAGGCTTGTCTGTGGATTTGAGGTTGCATGAGGGTTGACTGGTGTAGTAGATGAGGAAGGCATTCCTTGAAAGACAAATTTTGTACGATGCATGGTTACAACACATTTGTCACCTTGGTCTCTGATAATGATGGTAGCCACATGGCTATCTGAAGGATTTAGGCAATTGATAGTGTTGTCACTGTTGGCATAAGTATAGTTGGCCTATTTTGACTATCCACCAGACCCTGAGGTTTTCCCCTTATTGTGATCATGGAATGTGTCATTGAATATTGTATGATCAGTGGTGCCTTTTGTTTAGGTGTTGGTTACGTCGATGACCCCTATGTCAATCAGATCTTGGATGACATTTTTCAATCGATAACAGTTGGGTGTTTTGTGTCCCTTCAGTCGATGAAATTCCCAAAAAATCATTATCATTGTACCACTTTGGTTTGATTGCACCATGTTCATATTCTCTGATTTTAGGGAGAGTGATATTGTTGGATTGTATCAACTTTCTTAAGGCTGATTCTATCAACTCTCCTAATGGTGTGTGATCTCATTTTGGAAATGGAAACTGTGGTTGGTGTTGTGCCTGTGGTTGACTATTTGACACAGTGACCACTTGGACAAGGGGTGGTTGAGTTTGAGTGTATGCTTATGGAGTGGGAACCATGGGTTTTTGGTTATTCGTAGGTGCACCTTGCAGTGACACTTTGGGTTGGGCGTAGTTGATCATTTTCACATCAATGACACCATCACTAGTGACATTTTTTTTTTCATTCCACCATTTAGCTTTATCTATTGCAGTCTTGTTTGTATTCGTTTGGGTAGGATCTACAAGGACACCTTGTTTGACCAAATTATGCTCACAATGAACTCCTCATTTGATGAGTTGTTTAAAGTTTGGAGCTAACTACAATTATGTTGTAATTGACATTTCTAGAATCAGATTGTCAATGAACATGACTATTAGGTCTTGCTTGGGTACGTCATACATGATTCTGTTTGCAGTATTCCTCCATCTTTGTAGGATTTTTACAAAGGAATCTCCATCTTTTTGTTTAATATCACAAAGGTCCTTGACGCTGACCTTGCACTCAATGTTATGATAGAAGTGAGCGATGAAGTTTTTGGCCAATTCACCCCAAGACAGAATGCCACGAGGTAAATGTGAGAACCATTTCATTGCTAGTCCTACTAAGCTTTGTGGGAATAGTTGCATTAAGTATGTCTCATCATGTGCGACCTCGATGCAACTAGTAAATAATTCTTGAATATGCTCAATAGGGTTGGTATTGCCCCTATATTTATAAAATTTTGGTACTGAGAAGTGAGTTTGGAATGGAGACATGTGAAGAGAGTGATCAAAGGGGTACGGGTATAAATACTCTATGGTGTAGGATTTAGTTTGCCCTTGATTTTGCATATCCATCATTTGGGTTTGAAGGTTCTGCACTTGTTGGATCAGCATGTCTGTTTGAGACTGAAGATGATTTGCGACATTGTACCTTTGTGTTGTAGTAGGTATGAGGCTACGCCTCTACATCCCTTGAGTAGGAACATAGGACCTTGTCCTTGGGACTTGATATTGATTTCCCAACACATGATTCTGATATGGGGGCATGTGATTGGCCCAAGATTGATTATGTTGTGTTTTTTATTTAGGTTGAGGTTGTTGTTGCTGCTGAAGCTGGGATTGTTGTTGCTATGGTTGTAGTTGTCCCTGAATGAGAAAATGCCTAACCTTGGGTGGGCATTGACTAAAAGTCGAACCTGCAGAGATGGATCCCTATGGGAATGATGTATTGACCCGAAGGCTAGTAGGGACCGACCGCAGTAGCGGTATTGTTGCAAAAGGGTTGGTTATTGTTGGTGGGATTGATGGCATATCATGAGAGCTTGACTAGACATTCCATGAGGCCAAGGGTTGAGGCACACTAGTGACCACGGGTGCACTTAGTTGGTATCCTGTCATTCTTTGCATGGAAGATGTGCTTGCTTGGTTCATGGAGCTAGTTTGATTGGATACAGTCTGTGTTGATGTCATTTTTGTCAAGGATGGGAAGATTTGAGAGACCATAGGTTCTGTTTGAGAGGGTTGAGTAATTTTTTGACCTGCGAGAGGGATTTTGGGCCATATGGTTGACACATTGAATTCAGTGGGGAGTTTGACTCCCTTCTTTATCAACATGACTAAGAAATGTTCAGGTTTCCTCTCTACAACATCATCAATCACTTGTGTAGAATAGGTGTCTTTCTCTATATCTTCAAGCTCCTCTTGTGTGACATTTTGGAAAAAAGATGACCCACAAGGATTCTTAATAAATAGAGTAGAAATGGTATTTCTAAAAGGATCATCCTCTCGCTCTGTTTCCCAAGTGGGGAATCTGTCGATATAAGACTCATCAGGTTGAGTTTTAGCCTTCAACCTTGTGTAAGGCCCTCCATAAGGTGTTTGAGACATAGTGTGGTCTAGATTTTGTGACTAAAACAAGTGATATAAAGCAAATAGAAAAGGATAACATTTCTAGGAGAGTCTGAGTTATGTTTGGACAAGGGTATTTATAAGGACAGATGTTGATTTATCTTGATCTCAAAGTTTTGATGATGTAAGAATAAGATTTGTCGACCTTTGCCTTGGACAAAGTCACTGATAGAGATAATGATGATTTTGAGATAACGAGATCAAGCTATTTTGAGTCTGAACTTTCAAACTAATGATGCTTGGACAATATTAGTGCTTTCAAAGAATGGATGATCTTTAATGTTTAGAGATTCACACAATCTTCTTTGCATTTTTCTGGGATAGACACCGGTCTTTGACATAGAATGGGGAGTATTTTCAAGGTTTTTAGGTCAAAACAGGTGTTAAAAAGTCTCTGATCAATTGCGGAAAAACTCTACCGATTGTGGTAAAGTGACTGGTCGATTGCGGTAATCTATCACTGATTGTAGTAATAAACAGGTCAAGTGCGGCAATAAAACAGATGATTGCAGCAAACTTCTGTCAATTGCGGCAAAATACAGGCAATTGCGACAAAGGGGAAATAGTCTCAAAAAGACTAAAAAATAGGCCTCACTGTCTGACAATTTTGATTTTCTGGAACAAGGCTTCTAATTTTCAAGATAGTTTGATGTTGACAACCCTAGACTTTAACACGTTTGACTCATTTTGATAGTTTTTGATGTTTGTTTTGCGTTTTGGAAACTAATCAAAGAATAAGCACAATGGGCATTATATTTTGTAATCTAGCACGAGTTTTAACACAAGGACAAACAGATTAATCTAAGGCAAATTTTGGCTGTCAAATACAATATTATAGACCCAATGCTTGAATGTTTGTTAGCTCACACAACAAGTGTCACACTACTAGGACACAAAGGTCCACGACGTAGGCGCCCATGTTTTACTTGTTGCCAGGTATTGTTGTCGTGATAGTGAAGATCTCTTTCACTACACAAATACCTTGGAACACATATGTTGGGAATCTTGGGGGGAAATTCTGCAACCCCTTGCACTATAATAAGGTATCCATTCGGAGGTGAATCGGGTTGGCCTCTATTTTAACAAGGTTGTAGTAAGGGTCTGTGGCATCTATCCAATCAATTTGTACGTGTGTGACTCACTTAAGAGCCTAGTTGACCATGCTGGCTCCTTAGGGATATTCACCCAATCTAGACTATCATCAACACACCTCACCCGAGCTTGGCTAGATATAAAACATAACTTTGGTTCGCATCTTGTTTATATACCGATCGGAAGGATTACCAGTTTAAGGTCGTTCTCCGAGGAAGAAGCGCATTCCCCGGACAAGTCTTTCTAAAAAGTATAAAGGTGTTTAATCTAACAGATTGTGCAAGTGCACCAAAAACTCAAGACACAAGGTTAATCGATTAACCCCAAGGTTGAAATGTGAGCTAAGCTAAACCACCATACAAGCACAAGTGTTCAGTTTTAAGCCCAAAAGTAGGTGTATAATTACTTGTTCAATTTTAATGCCCCAAATTGGAAATGTTTGTTTTCCTTTGTTCAATTCTTACCCTCCACGTCAATTTTAAGCACCAATATATAAATGTGAGGTTGTGATGTTTGGCATACAATGTTGTTTTTAAAGCACCGAAATGACGAATGAATAGTTTTGAAGTTACTTTGTTAAATCCGTTTCCACGCCACAAGTTGAAATGATAAGTTAGTAGCACAAAATGTTGCAATCAAAATACATGCAATTGAGAAGTGCCCTTGAACAAATTGATACTCACAATGGTCTACTTTCCTCTGTGCTTAGTGATTGGTCCAGTCCTATAGAGAAACAAAGAAAAAGTTAGATTCTAAACAGAAAATAGAGAAATTGGATCAGATATGGTATAATTATGTCAATTGTGGTAAAGCACTGTCAATTGCGGCAAAGAACTGTCGATTGCGGAAAAGAACTGTCGATTGCAACAAAGCATTGTCAATTGCAGTAAAGCACTATTGATTATCACATAGATTGGATGATTGCGGCAAACTCTGCTTAATTGCGGTAAAAAGATATTGATTGTGGTACAGATCATGCAATTGCAGCACAAAGCAAGAAATAAAAGTGTGAATAATGATAGAAAAATTATGCGAAACCCTTACAATGATTATGGCAATAGACCAATCGATTGCGACAATCTTTCGTCAATTGCGGTAAAATACCAGCGATTGCAAAATTACATGTTTATCGAGAAAAGTATGAAAACATAATCTGCAACCGTACGACCGTGGCCAAAAGGTTTTGTCTGTCATCTGCAAGTGATATTTGAGTTGTTTGATTCACGTTGGGTTCACCAAAATGTACGCAATGGATCAAAATCTATAACACTCTCGATTTAACAAGGGGTTAGTAGCACTGATTCACAATGGGGGAAATCGATAGGAAACAAGCTACTAATAATGAAACTACGAATCAATAAAATGTACAAGAAAATAAGAGGAAAACAAATGGATGCAAACCCAATTGCTTGAAGCTTCTATTGTCTCTCTCTACTCCTTCTGAAACGTTGTTTGTGATGCTCAGTATTGGTGTGGGCAGCGTCTATGACTTGGGAGCGTCGAGAATATGATATTGAATTGCTTTGTGATCGTAAGATGGCTTGATGCTTGAACCAAATCTGACAGAGTAATGGTGCATGTGAGCTTGAAATCCTAGATCCTTCAAATGGTTATGAAGGGTTTATTATATAGGAATTGAAAATGAGATGAACGGTTGGGATTAATCCCAGAGATAGGAAGATGAACAGTTGAGATCAAAGGGAATTGGAGAAGCCATCAGTAAACTCCACCTCTTCAACTGAGAGAGAGGAGAGAGAGTTTGGTTAACTGAAGAGCTAATTTTGAGTTACCTTTTAGAACTGAAGAGGTGGGTGGAGAAGCCCATGTGAACTGAAGAGGTGGGTGGAGTAACCCATGTGATCTAATTGGGGGTTATCTCTTTGAAGATAAATAAATATTTAATTCATTTTTGAAATTAAATTTTTCAACATGTGAGATAATTGAATTCTTTTTTATTTAGAATTGCATTATTGAATGAAATTAAATTAATTTAAGTGGAAGAATTTAATTAGTAAGTTTAAATATTTCAATTTAAACTTTAGGTAATTGAATTTAATTAATTAATTAATGGAATTTAATCAATTAAGATTAATTAATTAAATAAAATTAATTATTTAATTAATTTTGAGAATTTGATTAGATGATTTGGGGAATGAATTTAGAAGAAAATAGATGATTAATTAACGATTAAAAAACCATCAATTAATAGATGAAATTAATTTAGAGGAAAATATATGAATAATTAACGACTAAAAAATATTAATTAATAGATGAAAATTAGTGTTTTTAATGTCAAGTCGCAAGTCTATCCATTTTAGGGTGTCTACACAAAGGTATTTTAGTATGGTTCTCTGATTGTGCATATGTTTTTCTATTTGATGAATTTCTTTCCTAGAATCATGAATGTAACATGGCAGAAAGATATTCCTGTGGCACTACAAACTTCCAATATGTACCAGAGTCAGAAGAAAGATGATATTGATAACTTAATCTCAGGTCATTTCAAAATGTTTAAGAAAAAATGTAAAAAAGAGAGATAATTATGAAGAGTATAGTTGAAAAATATGCAGATTTAGTATGCTTTGTGGTTGTGACTGATCAATGTTGCACGGAGGTAGTCGTTCCTAGACAGGTGTGGATTCAACCGATGGGCTTTGAATTTGTACCAAAGTTAGTTGTGCAGTATGTGGAAGAAATGTTTAAGATTCATGTTGATTCTAATACAAAAGGTTCAGTACTTGCGCAAAAAAGTTACAGGAGGTTCAGTTTTAGTTAATAGAGAAGGCAAGGAACCAGAAGATCAAGAAAATTATTGATGATGCAGCAGAGAAAGCTAGATTTACCAAAGAAGAGACGACATAAATCAGAAGGAAGATAGAGTAAAAAGATACAAATATTGATTTTGAAAAGGAAATTACTTCTCCTCCATCTATTCCTATGCCACCTAGTCTGAGAGATACATCAAGTGCAACAAAAGCTATATCTACACCTGTAAAATTTAAATTTGAACCTATGTTGAGGAGACCGGAGTAAAAGAGTAGTGGTCCTAACAAGAAGAGAGGTAATAAAAAAAATGATGATTCTTCCACCAAATCAGATCAATCGAAGAAAAGAGTAAGATTTAAAGGTGCTATTGCAACAATAATTGCAAAGGAGATGCATATGAGCATAAAGAAAGGTGAGAATGTCATTGATAAGATGTTGAATAAAGTTGTTAAGTATGGCGTTTTGGTTGAGTTGAAGAATTACTATTTAGTATTTGATGAAGTTGAAAGAGAAAAACTAGAACAAGGTGTAATTACATATTTGAACAAATTCAGTAGAACACTGGTTGAGATAAAGGATAAGATACATGATCATTTATATGCAAAATTGGAAGAGAGAAGATTAACAACTTTAGATGAAGATAAAAGGATAAGGGAGACAGTAATATCTAAGATGTGTCCGGTAATCAGTAATAATGAAAGAAAATATTTACTTGAAGAAGCAAAGAAGAGGCTTTTGACAAAGAAAAGAGTAAACATGTCGATGGATGGAAATATATGTGAAATTATTGCACAAATCGATGATATTATCAGTAAGATGCTCACAAAAGTCAGACATGATACACCTAAATGAAAAGATCCTAGAACAAAGAGGAAATAAGATAAATTGTTCATTAAGGAACCTGATGTATTTATTAGTGGTGTGTCAATTACTCTTGATGACGATGAGAAACAAGGAGAGAAGGATCCCTTCACCAATCCTACAAACATTATGACCGAAGAAGAAATAAGAGAAGTCATGATAGAAAAACAAGTCACTGAAGAAATGCATGTTGAGACTGAGACAAACCAGGAGATTGATTAACATATTGATGTTTTGGAGATAGAGGTTACCAAAGGAGAAGTAAGAATAGATAATGTACTTGACATACCTAATTCAGTAACAACAAAGGAGAAGTTTGGTAGGATTGAAGAAAAACAAGATGAGATTACAAAGAAATCGTAGGAAACAAAGCATGAGCAGACAAAAACCAGTCCATCTTCTAGCAGAATTAAAAAATTGTTGGCAAGAGATTCACATGAATCAATTGGTTTGCAAAGTTTTATTGATCTTGAGAGCATGGAAGAAGATGAGATGAGAAAGATAGCAATATTGGCTCAAGCTAAGGAAATAGAGAAATCTTTGAGTAAGAAGGAGAAGGAGAATAAACTAAAATTCAAAGAAGTTGATGTAATTTAAAGAAAATTTACCACACATGCAAATAAATCAAGGTAATTCTACATATGATCAATTAGAAGAATTGTTGAATAATTCTAATACACATTTTGCATCCTTGGAGAAAGCAACAGAGGACAGAGCTCAGGAGGAGTTTGTAAATAAAATATTTCATCATTTGTGCTCATTGGCAGTCAAGATAATAAATCTTTAGACACTAGAATAAATGAGATTAAAAGAGTAATCAAGGAAGGAAGTGCAATTTTGCAACTATGTATAAATCTTTTTAGTCATGTGTCTGATACTGATAATCTTTTGGAGGACAATGAAAAATTATTGGCAAATAAGGCAAAATCCTTTGATTCATCAAAGGATTTTGCATTTGATCATAAGAAGGAAGTTATAAAGATAAATGACAAAATAAAGGTCCTGGAAGTGGAGAGGCAAAGAATCCTTGGGAGATTTTCTGACTTGAGGAATCTAATAGTTCCTAAGTTGGACATTCTGCAAAGAAGATTAGAGGTTGCGAAAGAAGAACATAAGGTACCTTCCCACCGGAAATTATACATGTCTAGGTATCCACTTATCTATTTTGTGGGCAGATCTAGATTCTAGACAGTCCAAGGAAATCATGGAGTGTAGATTGGACATCTTTGAAAGACAGTTTCTCAGATGTGTACAAACTTTCGTAAGTAAGCACTTATAATTTGTATATATTAATGGAAACAGTATAGGATTTTAGTAGAGATTATTATCTTTTTGGCTTTGCCTTTTCTATTGATTTTAAAGGGGGAGAAGAACTATGTGAAAAATGATGCATAATCTTAGGGGGAGTTCAGTTTTTGAGTTCATTTTTTGAGAAGTTTTAGACTTGGCAGTTTTGTAAGTGTTTCCATCAATGCCAAAGGGGGAGATTGTTGGAAAGAGTCACTCTATGATGCATGATATATTATCATCGATGGAAAATACTATCATTACTCTTGGCCTTGTAGAAGATAAGACATTTTACCAGAGGATTTGATGCTTATATTTGTCTAAGTACCAGAATGAGGATAAAGACCAATTGAACAGTTTAGTATGGTTTAGAAAGGTTTTTGATAGTTAAAGCGTGTTATTATAGAACATGAATGTAGACATACTATTATGTCTAAACCGATCATCACAGATTCTAGAGTTATCATATGGATGAGATATTCACTAAGGAATATCGGGTTGACAAAGTATTGGAGAGGAACATGAGATTTTGAGGAAATCGAGTTGGTACTCTTGGAAAATAAATTTTTGTTATTATTTTGGTGATTTTCTATGGTAGAGTCGATGTCAGAAGATAATTGGTTTGGTTAGAAAGATTAGATTTTGTGTTTTGATCTTGTTTTGGCGCGAACACTTCTACACGTTTCATTATTCTTTTTTGGGACGACAGAGTTTGAGTTTTAATCTTATGGTCTTATATTTAAGATCGAGTTTTGATTACAAAGATTGTGATTATGATTACAATTAGAAGAAGATAGTGATATGAATATAGTATACAAGAGATAAAGTGCAGTGCTTCATCAGAACTGTATAGGCATTGTTGATGCTACCAGCCAGTTTAGTATAGGACTGTAAGTCCATTTTGATTATGTAATTTGTTGTAAGCCTTGATGTATTTTGGATGTGTATCTGAGTAGTGAGCTATAGGTTGTAAGCTTGAATGCAAGTGTATTCCATTCATTGTACTTTTTCCTTTAACAAGGAACTTATTATTGCAGTAGTGAGATATTTGTGGGTATCATCCCTACCAGGGTTTTTCCCTTAACCAGGTTTTCCTTGATAAAAAATTGTGGTGTTATGGTGTTCATGTAGTATATCTTGATTGGTTTAGTTGCATTTATTTTCTGTATTAATTCATGGTTTCATAGGGAAAAATTTAATAATATTGTTGCACTTATTCATCCCCTACTCCCTAATCCTAACAAAGACTTCAAGATGTAATGGATCATTGTGAGACAATTTATGTGCTGGAAGGTCTTTCTCAGTGAAGGTGACATGATGTGGTGTGGATAGGTTTCCCACCATGGCTTGAAACTTGTCAATATCTATGTCTTTCGGGATGGTTGAGTGTTGTAAAGCTGTATCCAAGGCTGCTTTATGGTTGTGCGAGATGCGAAGTAGTTCATAAATGGAAATTTGAGCCGAGGTCTTCTTCAAATGGTCTAATAAGTTATACTGACCTGATGGTGGAGTGGATGATTTATTTGGTACAACAAGTTTTAACAAGGCCCCTTGTACAATGAGTTTGGAGCGATGGGTGACAACTACATAGTTGGTATCTGGACCTTGCACAGTGATGGTCTTTATGGTCAAGTTGGGATATGGTTTGGTATAAGTGAAGTTTTCCTTATTATCGTGTCCAAATTTGGAGGCATTACCTTTTCCATGATCCATCAGTGGCTTGGAGAAGATTTCATGGTATTGATTGGTGGTGCCTGAATTTGTGACAACTTCAACTTCACCATGGTCGATGAAATCTTGCACAATGTGTTTCAATTATATATAGTTGGTTGTTTTGTGTCCCTTAGTTCTGTGATAATTAAAAAAACTATTGTTGTTCCATGATTTTGGTTTATCGAGACCCTTGTAATGTCTGATTTCAAGTAGGGTGACTAAATGTGACTGTAGTAGTTTCTCAAGAACTTTCTCAAGAGGTTCTACAAGAGGCATAAATTCTCGACGTGGAGGGATGTTCCTTCTAGAAACATTTTTTTAGAAGGCTTGGTTAAATTCCTAGACTGATGGGTCATCTTTGTTAATCCTATGGATTGTGTGTGATGGTTGAGGTTTTTTGGGCAGGTGTTGGTGGTGCTTGTGTGTGCATGATTGGTTGGGCTACCTTAGCATCAACAATGACATCATTTGTCACATTCTTGTTCTTAGACCAATATTTTGATTTTTCATAAGGTGTTGAATTACATTTCTATTTCTTAATGGATCCCTTTAAGGTGAGGGATCTTTCTGTCTTTAGCCCTTTCTTGACTAGCTCTTCAAAGGACTCAATACGTTGGGAGTGTAATTCACACATTATGTCTAGCTGATTTTTTTTTTGATGAACGTATAGATATTTTCTTTTATGGGTACATAGAAATATGCCTTGGAGGAAATATTTCTCTAAATTTGTAAAGATGAGGCAAATCTCTCCCCACTCTTCTACTTGGTGGTACAGAGATCCATTAATGTTATTTCCATGATGATGTTGTGTGAATAGTGTAATATGAACTTTTCAGCTAGTTCATTTCATGATTGTATCCCAAGAGGAATTCTGGAAAACCACTCCATGGTTGACCCACCAAGGCTACATGGAAAGAATCTCATCATGTAGGTGTCTTCATATGCCACTTTTATGTAGTCTGTGGGCATCTCAAAATTGCGTGGAAAAGGTGACATGTGAAGTGCCCTATCAAATGGATAAGGACTAAGGTCAGTTAAGGTATAAGACCTTTTAGGAGCACCTATTTTCAAGTTTATGACCTATTGTTGGATGGTTAGGAGTTCTTGAGAATGAGCTTTTGTGGGTGTCAGTGTAGATGACACAACATTAGGATAAAAAAAATGTGGTCCCACTATCATAGGATGGTGCTTGATTGTAAGGGGGTCTATAGTCTGTGTTTGTATATATCATAGGAACATGCGGTGGGACGTAATGAGACTTTTGAGTATACTGAGGCTGCAAAGCATATTGAGGTTATAGAATATGATGGGGGTGATGGAACATACTGAATATGTTGGGGTGGTGGAACATATTGCAACTTTGGGATATGTTAGGATGGTGGAACGTACTGAGGCTGTGGAATATGTTGGGGTGGTGTTGTATGATGAGAAGTGTTAGGCCTAGTTACTCCATATTGTTTCAAAAATGAAGAAAGATTCCTTGATAAATTGGGGTTGGTGGGAGGTAGTTGTTGAAATTCCCATTGATTCATTTGGGGATTCTTGGATTGGAAGGAATACCTATGTTGGAGACCGCTGGGAGGTGCTTGTTGCGGTGCCCCTTGAATGATTTGGGGTTGTCCTTCGTTGTTCGGGATTCTTTTTTGAAGACTACTAGGGTTATGACCTTGCGGAGTCATATTGGAAATACTTGTTGGATGGGTTAATGCCAATATGGAAGGTGTTGTTGTGGTGATAGGTGTGCTAGATGTGGGTGGAAAACTGGAAAAGAGAGGATTTTTGTATTGAACCCCAAGTATAGTGGAAGATGTGGTTACTTGGGATGCACTTTGAGTGGTGTTGATAGATGGTGGGGTGAAAATGAGTGGAAGAGGTGCAGTGGAGGCAAGCCAAGAGGGTGGTAGGGGAGTGGTCTCTACTATGGTGAAGGTGTCAAATCCAACAGGTAACTTGGCACTGTTCTGTGCACGTATTTGAAAGTATGTATCTGGGTTAGTTGCCAATATAGATCCCATGACAGTCATTGCCCTAGGGTTTTCTAAGGCATTGCAAGTTTCTTCAGTGTTGTTGCATTTATCCCTAACATTTTCAAGTGAGAACTCATCTTCTGGTGGAGGCACATGAGGTAATTGTGGGATGTCAACTTGTATTTTCTCGTGACGTTACATGGTCTCTAGATTGTTGAAATCCAGTCTTAGGGTCCTTTGAATAGGAAAATCAAAATTGTTGTTGGGATCATGTCTAGATTTTGTATTTTGGTCCATTTTTCCTTTACTCTTTTGGGATCTAGTGAATGGCATGTGTAGAGGATAAATGCAACTTAGGAAAGATGAAAGCAACTAGACTCTAATTTTTTTTTTTTGGATTTTCCAATTTTTGAAATGCAATGACAATAAGGGAAACTAATTTTTTGGATTTTTGATTGTGGGTATGCTAATGTAATCTATGAATGAGTGACTAGAATGATGCCTAAGTTATAGGTAATATTACCTAAGAGAAATCCTATAAACTTTGAAGGTAAACCCTTTATAGAAATACTTGAATGATTCTGTGGATTATCTTCACTTCAAAAAAAGGTAGGACAAGATGACGGATTCTGGAAATGATGTCTATCTGAGAAAAGTGTTAACCAGAATGATAGGTGCCTAAGCCAATGCAAGAGATGGTAACTATATTCACCAAAGCCAAGATAAAACACAAGACCACTACTGGAATGTCTAAAGAAAATGCACCCTCTAATTTGGCAAATGAGTCTTAAAGGGGGAAATTCAACCTTTAGGATATGCAAGCTATGTTTTTTGGATTTTTGGACTTTTTGGACTAAAATGATGACTATGCAAAAGGTAAAAGAATATGCAAGATTATAAGATAAGGATGATACTAAAATTCATGATGTGAGTCTCTAATATGCAAGGGTATGTCGATCACCAAATTTCAAGATAAAGATAATTGGAATTTTTAAGACCCGTGTTGAAGATGTTCAAACACAGTAATCACACACTTAGTATAGCTTGAGGACTGACTCAAAAAGAAATGATCTGTGTATGTTCAACAACTTTCTCAAGTTACAAGTTTTCACGCAATCAATCACAATGAAAAACATTAACAATTAGTCTAATCTAAGGTCAAATTGGATGACAAAGGGTTAAGTGCATCACTTTGTTAATGACTGCATTGAATAAGGTTTGTAAGTGCATTGATTCATTTTGTGTTTGCGTCAATTTGAATCTTTGTCTGCGCAAAAACAAAGAAAAGCCAATTTTTTTTAAGCTTAGTGATTCACGTCGGGTTCACCATTTGTAATCGGGTTTTCAAGGATCTCTAGTACCTACAATAACATCAAAATATCAACCACAAAGAGATCTGTTAGGATGTTAGTATTCCCAATATCGAAAGAGGAAGCAAATAAACAACATGCATAATCATTCAATCATAATGAAATCAATTCAAAAACACATGAACATGCAAACAAAAAGTCCTCCTTCGTTGTTATCCTTCTCTATGCAATGTGGGCTCTCAAAAATGAGTGCTCGATGCGCCAACATAAGAATTCAAATAAATTGGTTAACAAATTAAGAGAATTAGCTCTCTATTTATAAGAATTTTGAGGGTTCCAATCAAGATTCCATGATTGGTGGGACTGATTGCCTATGATTGAAGAGTTAAACTTAGAATGAGTGGGAGTTGAACTCAATTGATTGTTTGTCAACAAAATAGATTGATCTATTAAGAGGATAGATTCAAGATTTGACTGAATTGATGAGGTGGAATAGAAGACTGGATAGATTAAATAGATAACTGATTTTGACTGATCAATCAAGGAGAGTTGATTAAGAAGTTAACTGAAACTCATAATTGGAAGGATAAATATGATTAAATAAATAAAAGAATCTATTTATTTGCACATGTGGGGAAAAATAAATAATTAAACTTATTTATTTATTAGAGGAATAATTAGTTTAATTAAATAAATATAATTTATTTAATTATAACTGGAGATTTGATTTACTAAATGTAATTATTACATGTGTGCAATAATAACAAAAAGGGGAATATTAATTAAATAACATGTTTATTTAATTAAATCAATGACATAGGGGAGTAATTAAATAATATTAATTTATTTAATTACTTTATAGATGAATAGTTGATGAAATATTTGACTAGACGTTTAATAATTAAGCAATTAATTAAAATCACTTAATTATTAAATTATAGGGAAATGATTATTTTGAATTTAGATATGTAAGAAAGAGTGTTTTAAGTGCTCACACAATGTTTAATGGTGATAATAAGTCAGTATGTGGCATATTTAGAAGATTGAAATATGGGAAGTTGGAATTTGCAGGAAAGAGTATTTGAAGTCCTTATGGGAGAATGTGTTGTATCTCTTTGTATAAGATTTTGGTGGCTTACGATTTTGATTTTGTAATGCATGGTCTATGAATGTTACATACTATCATATTTTTAGGTCCACAAGAGTTGAGAGGCATAAGTTGTGTTTTGTTATTTTCTAACAATAAGGATATTGTCAGGGACAATCAGGACATGTTCAGAGAACACTTCACATTTGCATTTCAGGTTGTGTAGTTTGGTGGATATGATTCTTTGTGCAATGTTCTAGTTTAGATATCTTATGTTGGTTTTCTCTGTAAGTGAAGATATGGTGTTGTAAGCGTGATATTGTTGTCTATGTTGGTCTCTAGTTTACTCAACTGATTATGATGAATTGATTTATAACTTACTGATCCAAAAGTGATTTGGAGGAAAGGTTAAGAGATTGAAATAGGTCCTTCTATGGCATGTTGTGCTTTGCATTGCGTCATGTGCATTAGAGGGTGTTTTTGGGCTAACCTGTTTATGTGCTTTAATGTTTTTCTACACATTTCATTTGAGTCCAACCTTGTCTAACCTTATTTGTGGTTGCAATGCTTGTGCTTAGATGAAAACATTTATTGAAGGCATGGTATGATGCATTTGGGTCCCCTTTATCTCTCAGGATGGACCAAAATGCTTTAAAAACTTGTGGTGGTTGACTTTGTGTGAATAATGCCTATCCTTACCCTGGCCAACCTTGTTGTAAGTTTGATAGATTAAATTGATGTGTGTGTGTGTGTGTGTGTGTGTGTGTGTGTGTACGTATGTATGTATGTGATTGGAAGAGTTGAGAAGGAGGATGAGCAAGGTTCAAAGTGGATGTGTGTAGATTGATATGGGTTCAAATGTAAAGTCAGCGTAATATGAAAGTGACCGAGTAGAGGAGAAAGAAGTCCAATCTTGACAGAGTTGTTGTACTGTTTGATTAAGAGATCCTATATCTTTTCATTTCATCTTTTCTATGTGTTTGCTAGAAGATTGTTTTCTCTTTTGGTAGCTTGTGCATATTTGTATCTTGACCTAAGACAACAAGCCTTAGCTTGTAAGTCTCTTTTAGGGAGAAGTGTGCTTCCGTGGAAGTGCACTTAAAATAATAATTGTAATACAATTATTCATATTATGAGTAAGATTCTCACCGTGGTTTTTCTTACATTGGGTTTCCACATAAACGTGGTGTTCATGTGTGTATTATCATTGCAATATATTTTAATTTTGGTTAGTTGAATTAAAGTTAATCATTAAGGGATTGTGACATAATAAGTTACATTTTTTTGTGCATGCTAATTCACCCCCTCTCAACATCTAGAAGTGTTTAACAAGGCTCCTATACAAATCTTCATTTATTTTCTAATTTTTGGTCTTTCCTTAAATAACCATTGTTGATGATGCCCCATTCCTCTCCTCAAACCCTCACTAATGCCCTAATTGGATCTGGTTGGTCCATGTCAAGATGTCCGCTCTTGGATCTTGTTTCAACATATAGATCATCTGTTAGGAATTTTGTTTCTACTTCCTTTGCCCATTTGCCTACTCAAATTGACTCCCTTCATTGTTCTTAGTGGATTTTCTCCTCGCATGCCATAAATCTACCCCTTATAATTAAATCTAATTAAATCTATGCTATATGTATATTTCTATTATAAGGTCTATACCTTATATTTAGAGAATTACAAATGCTATTTAAGTTCTCTTATAAAATGTAGACCCTTAATAAATATTATGCTTTGACTCACTTTAGATTCACATACATTTCAAAATATAATTTTGAAATATACATACACATGCTAATTTTTATTTAATTTAGTTGATAGGCTATTTGTAAGAGCTTTTCTCCCTGAATTTTTTTTTTTTGTAGAAAATTGTCGGTCTAAGTTGTCTTTTTTTTTCGATCATTTGGATTAGATGTTATCTTCTTATATATATATATATATATATATATATATATATATATATATATATATATTCCACTTTCATTTCTATTTTTTGCCATTATCTCCATCTCGATTTATTTTTCCCTATTTAAAATTTATTTTATTTATAATTTTTATATTTTCTTAATTAATTAATTAATTTTTATTTATTATTTTAAAAATTTGAAAGATGGTTTTTTTTTTTATAGAAATTTGAGGAAAAGTTTACTTGGAGGCCTTTCACTCCCATTCTTTAGGGGACATCATCAACAAGGGCAATATCAAATTCATACCCAAGGCTGGAGATCTTGAGGATATCCTCAATTGGAGACCTATCACTCTTCTCAATGTCTCTTAAAAGATCATTACCAAAGCTCTTACTCTGAAAATTCAACATATCCTTCCTTTGATTGTCTGCCCTGAACAAATTGGTTTCATCAAATTCAGATTTATTCTTGACAACATTTTTGTTGTCTAGGAAGGCATGGAATGGGCCCAGAGGTCTCACCAGCAAGCCCTCTTCCTTAAAATTGATTTTGCCAAGGCTTATGATCGTATTGAGTGGCCTTTCATTTTGGATATGCTTCAAGCCCTAGGTTTTTGCCCCAGATTCATCCAATCAGTTCAAATGTTATTTGGGGATGCCTTTTCTTGCATCATAATTAATGGCCGCCAGTCTGAAGCTTTTGGTCTCTTCAGATCTATTCACTAAGGTTGCGCTTTGGCACCATCCTTGTATGTTCTTGTTGTTGAAGGGTTTGGATACTTTCTTGCCAATGCCATCTCTTATGGTCTTGTCAGAGGAATTTCCTTGCCTAAGTCGCCTGCTGAACTTGTCAATGGGCATTTCATGGATGACTCTTTCCTCACTCTCATCAAGGGTGAGGACAATGTCAAAGCTTCTCTTCAGTGCCTTGATACTTTTTGTTTAGCCTCTGGCTCATCCATTTAATGGCACAAGACACAATGCTACATGCAATCCTTCCTTCCAGCCCCTCCCTGGATGTCTCAGTTTGGTTGGAAGTGGATTAATCATGGAGAGGTTTTCCATTTTGTGGGTATTCCCTTTTCTTTCCAAGCATCGCCAATTGAATTGTGGAATGCAGTTTTGGCCAGGATAGAGAAAAAACTTGATTATTGGATTACCAAGCCTTTGTCTTTGGCTGGAAAATTCTAGATTTGTTCTAAGGTTCTGGTGGCTACCCATGTGTATTATTCCTCTTGTTGGGTGCCCTCTAAAGATTCTTATATGAAATTAGAAAAGTTGTTACATGATTTTTTGTGGGCCTCTAGCACTGATTCTCATGGTTTTCACAGAGTTGCCTGAGAGTATTGTTGCCTTCCAAAGGATTGTGATGGTCTTGACCTTCTCTCCACCCAGAAACAAGGAATAACCTTGTGTGCTAAATGGATTATTAGGGCCTTGTTTGGGGATGAGGCATGGAAGATCCTGTTGAGATATTGCATATCTTCTAGATTTCATGTTCATCGACCGACCTGGAAGGGGATTGGTTTTCATACCCTTCTTATTATGAACAACCCAATTCAAATCCTAGGTAATTTTGTTGTGAAAAACATCTGGAGAGCGTGAGAATATGTTAAACCCTGGCTTAGATGGGCTGACAATGGTTTTAGAGATGATATCTCTTTCAACCAGCACAACCTTTGGTAGTCTCCTCTTTTTCTCTAGCAAGAGCTTCCTCTTGCTAAGATCTAGGGTATCCATGCTCTGCGCTTCCACAAGTGCGGCATCCGAACCCCCAAGGACCTATTTTCCAGAGCTATTATGAACCTCCATTCTTGTGAAGATCTTCAGGTGCAACTCAGGCTATCTCACCTAGATTAACATACTTTTGACCTTGTGGTCTTTGCCTTACCTCCTCACTTGTTGCACAAGCTTGGCATTCAATCTATCAAGCCATGGTGGAAGGATTGGAAGTGGTATCCTTAGACTCCTCTCACTTACTAAAAACCTAGCATGGGTTATGCTTGGTCGGTGCCCCATCTGCTAATGGTCGACACTCTTAATCACCGCTAGCACTTGGCTTCCTCTCAAAAGACTTAGCGGTTATGGTTTCTCACAATTTTGTATGTTATTACAGAACCCAAAATTGCTCATTTTTCCTAGTGTGTGATCTTTCAAGGTTTTCCTTTGGGCGCCAGGCTTAGACATTTGGGTGTCCCTGATCCTCGGTGTCCTTTATGTGGCCTCCCAGAAACTTTCATGCATATTTTTTGGTTCTATCGTCGTGCTCAACAATATTGGAGCTGGATTCATGACTTCTTTAAGCCTTTTCGGCTAGATTCCTTTACCTGACATATGACTTTACTGGGTGATTCACCCATAATCCCTTTTCGCTACACCCATATTTGGAATGCTTTCAGGATGGAGATTTTTTTCACTCTTTGGAAGGATAGAAATGTAATTCTTTTCACTCACAACGTTCTTGATATTAATGTTTCTATGTACACTAAAGCTTGTATTTGTAATAATGTCATGATGCAGATTCAAATACAAGTTGATAAAGTGGCCCTTGAGGTAGGGCATCTGTAGGAGCTTTTACAACATTGGAGTAATGCCCCTTGTATGATTGTCAGAGTGTCGTCAGACTCTCTTTCTACTGACTGCACTTCACCCCATGGTCGTCGCTGTGGTCGTAGCTCTTCTTCCAGGCGTTCCTGGATCCCTCGGTCCCAGGATCCTCGCCGCTCTTTTGGCAACAGATTCGCTTGGAGGTGCCCCTCTGCCTCTCCTCCTCGCTAGAGTCTTGCCGACGATTGGCCTTCTACTACTCTTCCTGCTAATTCTGTTCTTGCTGATGCTGGCGCGTGCCCCTAGCCCCAATGTTTAGGGAAATCCAGATGACAGAGATCCTCCTCCCTCGACTGCAACTGCTTTGGCTACCTGAGGGTTTTTATTTTTGATGGATAGTTGATATTTTTGGCATTGACCCTGTGAACTTTTGTGGGGTGATCTTGTATCCCCTGGCCCCTTTTTTGTGAATAGTGTACTCTATCTATTTTTATGTTTTAATGGAAAAGGCCTCTATTCATAAAAAAAGAGAGTTTTTTACAATATTTATTTTAAATATATTGAATTTTTTAAAGCTAATGAATTGGTTAAAGATAATTTTTTATTTATTATTTAAATATTTGGAGATATTATCATTGTTAATTTTGATTTTTGTATTTTTTAATTAATAGAAAAGATGATTATTTATTTATTATCTTAGAAATTTGAAGATATTATCTTTGTTAATTTTTGCTTAAATTAAAAGGGGTTTTACAATATTTTACTTGAAATATACCAAGTTTTCAATTTTAAAGCTAATTGAATTGGTTGCAAAAATAATTTACATTCTAAATTTTTTAAATTTAATATTTTTTTATTGTATACAATAACTGATATATTAAATTTGGCATTCACATTATCAATAAAGATTGACACACACTACCTACCCTCGTTGTTGATTCTGTCTACTTCTCCAAAATCATCCTCTAGCAGTGAAATTGAGTGTTTCATGTTCATTTCTGCATCTACAAAGGCTTCATCTTTGGATGGAAAATCTTCTACACCATCAACAAACAATTCATCAAAACCATCTGTATTATTAACTTTTTGTGAATTATCATAACTACCTCTTATATCATCCTCCATTTTCATTCTTATCGAGTCAAAATGAAATTGTTGGTGATATTGAAAAATGAGTTTACAATATATAGTGTAAGGGTTTCCTACGCACTTTTCCTCATCACAATTCACTCTTCATGCAATATGGAATTTTAATGTAAGCATTATAATATTATGTATTTGTATATAAAATTATTATTTTAAATAGTTGTAGGGCTCCTCATTTCATTGAGCACTTCCTATCATTTGATAAGTAGGAGATATTTTCCATAGCAAGTCAAATTATGATATCGCTATTAGGATTCAATTGTGTATTTTTTTGAGTCGAACTCATTGACCCATGTTTCATGAGTAATGGTTCACAACAACCCATCTCTCATCAAAATGAATGAAACACTTAGCACTAATTGCATCTAGGTGACGTTCATAAAGGCGAAGCACCGAGACTTCTTAGGAGGTCACCCATCCCAGTACTACTCCAGCTCAAGCACATTTAACTATGGAGTTTCCTCCATGAGTAAACCCACTCTGCTTGCAACCCCATTTGCAAAACCTTCAACAAGTGTTGTGTCTTGCAAACAGTTCATTAGAAAGCCCATTGATCTTACCAATTGATAAGTAAGAGATATTTTCCACAAGAAGTCAAATTATGATATTCCTATTAGGATGTTTTTTGAGTCAAACTCATTAACCCATGTTTCATGAGTAGTGGTTCACAAGAACCCATTTCTCATGAGAATGAATGGAACACTTAGAACTCATTGCATTTAGGTGATGCTCAAGGGGATTTCTAATGAATGGTTCATATGACACAACACTTGTAGAAGGTTTGCAAATGGGGTTGTAAGCATAATAGGCTTAAGCAAGGAGGAAACATCATAGTTAAGCGTGCTTGAGCTGGAGTAGTACTAGGATGGGTGACCTCCTAGGAAGTCCCTGTTCATGGGGCTTTATGATGAATGGTTCATAAGGCACAACACTTGCTAAAGGTTTTGCAAATGGGGTTGCAAGAAGAGTGTTCTTAACCATGGAAGAAACTCTGTAGTTAAGAACGCTCGAGCTGGAACAGTAATGGGATGGGCGACCTCCCGGGAAGTCCCGATGCTTCACCTTTGTGAGCATCACCTAGATGCAATGAGCGTTAAGTGTTCCATTCTCTCTCATGAGAGATGAGTTCTTATGAACCACTACTCATGAAACATGGGTCAATGAATTTGACTCAAAAAACTACATAGTTGAATCCTGACAACAATATCATAATTTGACTACTTGTGGAAAATATCTCCTACTTATCAATTGGTGAGCTCAAGGGGCTTCCTAATTAATGGTTCATAAAGCACAACACTTGCTGAAGGTTTTGCAAATGGGGGTGCAAGCAAAATGGACTTGACTATGGAGGAAACTCCAGAGTTAAGCGCGCTCGAGCTAGAGTAGTACTGGGATGGGTGACCTCCTGGGAAGTCCCAACGCTTCATGTCTATGAGCATCAAATTGATGTAATGAGTGCTAAGTACTCAATTCATTCTCATGAGAGATGGGTTCTTATGAATCACCACTCATGAAACATGGGCAATGAATTCGACTCAAAAAACTACACAGTTGAATGCTAATAGCAATATCATAACTTCCTATCATTACTGTTCAGGCTTAGAATTATCACCCTAAATCAGGTATTAGGGCTACACGACAATTCCATCCTCACAATGGAAACTTCCTCCAGCTGTGGGTGAACTATGGATGAGGAAGAGTCTCCGGATTCTAGGCCGGCTCCTATTTGATTCGGGATATCACCTCCTGATTTCAAACTTGATAGGGAAAAGGGAAAAAGGATTAAAAATGAAAGGAAAAAGGGTGATACACCAAGAATGTACTCAAACTTTTGATGGAAATATAAAACAGTAACTCCACCTCATACATCAAAGGCTTAATACTTTGAATCTTTGTTCAACATATAGGCTGACAGATTTCACTACTAGGGTTAAAACCACAAATAGCTCAAACAGTCAACAGACATACATTTTCCTACAAGGTTTTAAATAATTGATCAACCTAGGAAGGAATATAAATGCACTCACTTCTCTTGGATAACAATGAAAATAACACTTGGAAAGAAAGATGAATCAGGATCATAGAATCAAAACTCCACATGTATGAGCCAATGAAACATCTGCTTTATTCTTCACCAAAATCTGACAAAATGTGATTACAAACATGAATCCAAGACACTAAGGAACAATAAGCTCACTTT
>MU224425.1:3515723-3529879 GCA_018584345.1 Thuja plicata
AGAAAGTAAAATACACCCCCCCACAATGTATAATCCTATCCCCTATGCACCACAAATAATCAATTACTGAAAGCACACAAAGAAACGAGGAGAAAACCTGAGTTCCAGAAGCCGAACAGGAGCAGAAAGGAAGGTATGACTTTGACTGTAAAAAATAGCAACCAAATAGCAAAATCAGGAACTGAGACCTGTACCAATGCGTCCATCTCGGAAAGACCTTTCCGACGATATTTCATTTTTCAAAAAACGACACCATATGCTCAAGTTACGGTCAAAAAACCAACTGCCCCTCCAAAATACAACTCTCTGGAAAAACACAGAGACGAGCTTAAATTTGACGGCCGTTTGGCCGTCGCAGGCCGTCGGGGTCGCCGAAAAAACTGTACGACCGCCGGAAAAATTAATTGCTGCCGGAAAATTTAAAAAACTCGCCGGAAAATCTTTTTTCGGCTGCTGATGTCACGCTGACGTCAGCACTGCGCAGGTCGGTTGTCTGGTGGCGGCGCCACCGGTGGAGGCGGCAGAACAGCTGAGCGGCGGCGGTGACTGGGCCGGGCGCGGGCGGCGAACAGGCGGCGGCCGGCCGCGGCGGCGCAGCGGATGTGCGCGGGTGGCGCGCTGGCGGCAGCACCTAAAAACATAGTTTTTTGAGTTTTTCGAGATTTTTTTCTCGATTTTCGAGCCGTACGGCCCTAGGAGGCCAAAAAAAATTTGCCTGTGCTCACGGAGGCTAAACTAGTCGAGTTTTATATGATTTCGACTCTCCTAGGCCTTCTGAACGCAATGGCGATGTCCGTTTTGGCTCAATCTACTCCAGAAGATCGTGCCTCCTTCAAAGTGATAGAAAACCTCAGAAAAAGCTGTGGCTGTCGTCTTGGAATCCAGGCTTCAAAAAACTTCAACCTCGGCAGCGACAGGGTGGCTCTGATACCATGTAGGATTTTGCAAACATGCAAATCCACAGAACTCCAAGAACACCTGAAAGAAAAATGCCAGAAGCTAAATTGAAACCTGTGAGAGAGAGAGCTAGGGTTTTGAGAATCTCAGCGGAGTGAGAGAAAAATTATATTTCTCAAAGGAATGAATTAAAAAGCATTACAAAGTTCAACCTTTAAAGGTGAACAAACCCTAAAAACATAAAGGCTAGGTTGCGCAATATAATTAATATAAAGTATTAATTATATGCACCTAAGAGATAGCTTAAGCGAAAAAGAGTAAACTGATTACTCTAACAGATATGAATACTACTTTCATCAATTTTGATATTGCAAGTTGATACAAGAATCGAGGTATAAAGAACCATGATGACCTAAGTATTGTTTGCATAAAACAAACAAGAATTAACTCTTTTCATGTGAAAATACAGAATGTCCTTGATGATACTTTGATGATCATGTCTTGAGACGAATTTGTACACTATTATGAATTAACTCACAAATAGTAGGCAAATAAAAATATCACGCTCCATCATTGCTTTTCTAATCCAAAGACATCTCCGAGTTGCTAAAAAGACATGATTGCTTAAAAATCAAGAAAAAACCAATGAACACATTTGCTATTGTAATTTGATCCTTTATTTAGATGAATTCATCCATTTGTTGTTTTGATGTTTGATCTTAGGTTGATGTCATATGTCTATGTTTGGATGTTTGATGTTCAAAAGTTATAGGTCTTGATTTTGATTTTGACACACTTGTTTGATGCATGTGTGTCTGCTTCCTTGAGCTCAATGATTAACTACCACTCAGGTTAGGATTTTGCCTCTAGTTTGACATGACAAAACGTTGATGGACAAGGACAAATTCCAAACCATGACGAGATCTTATTGCATGAATGAGATATGTAGATGGATCTTTATTATGAATATGTACAAGGATGGTGAATGTAAATGGATGCCAATGCGATGCACTTGATAAATAAATAAACTAACCTGATACAAGTAACATTTGTTTGAAAGGTTTTCACCACTTGTGTTTATTGCAATTTTTGATCATATTTGATTTTTTTCTTTAATATTTTTCTATTTTTGATTTATTTGATTTATTTTTATATTATCAAGACACCTATTTACCAGGTTTTCCCAAAGATAACCATGTTTTTCAAGATCTTTTTCTAAATTTTTAAAGTTTTTTCTTTTGGATCATTTTCTGATTTTTAGGTGTTTTTTTGAATTTTGAAACTATTGTACAAATATTGACCTCAAGCTGTCAAGTGTAGAACTATTTGAGATGAATTCTATTGATAGGTTCTTGAACTAAGTCCCCTTCACTTGTTGACAATTTGTAGGTTCTTGATCCATATGCCTGATACTATAACAAAGAGACTTAACCAATTTTCTTTGAATTCACCTTTCTTCTCCCCGTCTTGCTGATTTCATGGGTTTTCTCTCAATACTAGATCACCCACTTGGAAGTCTCTTGGTTTCACCTTTTTGTTATAACTCCTTGACATGTACTTTTGATATACTTTCAAATGATCGTAAGCTTGCTGTTTATGCTCATCAAGTAATTCTAGTTCTTGTAGCCTGGATACTATGTAGTCTTCATCTAATAGGATTCCATGTAGTGATATCTTCAAGGAAGGTATCTCAACTTATAATGGTAAAAATGCCTTAGACCCGTAGACTAGAGAAAAATGTGTGGCTCCAGTTGGTGTTCTCACACTAGTATGATATGACCATAATGTAGGATTCAGTTGAATATGCCAATCCCTTAACCATCAACTATTTTCTTCAATATTTTTAGTATGTTCTTGTTTGAATCTTATGCATGCACATTACGTTGAGGATAATATATGGAGGAGAAGTGTTGAATGATAAAAAAATTATCACATAGTTCTCCTACATTTTTTGTTTTTGAACTGGTTACCATTGTCAGTGATGAAGGCACGAGGAATACCATATCTACAAATGATATAGTTTAGAATGAACATGGATATTATATTTCCAGTAGAAGTTGAAAGAGGTACTTGTGTCCATTGGATGATGGTGGATAGATCATCCCTAGCAAATCAAAACCACACTGATAGAAAGGCCATGGTGGTGTGAGAGGTTGTAATTCCTATGCTGGTACATGAATCAGGTTCCCATGAACTTGGCATTTCTGGCATGTTTTAAAAAACTAAAAATAATATTTTTCCATAGTATCCAATTCTTAAGAGTTTCTTAGCTAAAGTTAGACCACTTGAATGCGAACCAAAAATACCTTCATGAATCTTTCGTAAAGCTTTTTCAAATTCCTCCTTCTCAAGAAACCTAAGTAAAGCTTTGTTAAGACCTCTTCGATATAGGGTGTCAGATATCAAGGTATAACAGGAAGCTTGTCGGATAAAGTTATGTTTCTGGTTTTGGGATTTGTTGGGAGGTAATGTATTCTCTTTCAAGTAGGAATAGATAAGGCCATATCGGGTAGAACCAAGACCCACGAGTAGGCAAATGATATGGGAATCAGAGGTATCATGTGCCATTTTTACCAACTCTTTCACCAGGAACTCATACCGTGCATGTTGATTAGGAAGTTGTAGTAATGAAGCTAGGGTTGCCATTGCATCGACAACTCTATTCTTTTTTCTAGGTATTTCTTCAAATGTGATTTGGAAAAAATACTTCTTGAAATCATCAACCATTCTTTTGTAGGGTATGATCTTTTCATCCTTTGTTTGGTAACCATCAATAATTTGATAAATTACTAGCTGAGAATCTCCATAGATGCATAGTTTAGTTATTCTCCATTCAAGAGCCATTGTTATACCAATCACTACCAATCACTAATGCTTCGAAACTCAGCTATGTTGTTTGTACACAAAAACACGAGTTTGCAATGTTTTGGAATGGTGTACCTTTGAGGGGTGACAAATATTATTCTTGCCCTTGAGCCATGCTGAGTGTATGATCCATCAAAATATGGCTTCCAGGACTGTGTTGTAACAGTAAGGATATCCACATTAGGAATTTTAATCTGCATTGGTCTGTTATCTAATATTGGTGCTTCAACTAACTGGTTTGCAATTACTTGTACTTTGATGGATCTTCTATCCACACATTCAATGTTGAAAACACTCCATATCATGACCCATTTTGCTAATCTTCTTGCGAGAGCTGCTTTACTAAGAAGATATTTGAGAGGATCAATCTTTGCGATCAATTTTATTAGATATGTTAGAATGTTATGTCTTTACTTCTGAGATGCAAAGACTACTTCTAGACAAGATCTTTCTATGAATGTGTAATTGAATTCATATTTCACAAAGGTCTGACTGATGTAGTAAATAGCTCTTTCCTTTCCTTCTGCATCTTGTTGTGCTAAAAGTGCTCCTAATGATTTTTTTGTAGTTGAGATATATAAAAACAATGATTTTGTTTCTATTGGAGCCATCAAGATTGGGGGATTCATAAGATATTTCTTTAATAGATCAAAAGCTTCATCACATTTATCATTCCATTTGAAGGATGTATCCTTGTGAAGCAATTGTGTGAATGACTGATATTTTCCCACTAGTTGAGCTATAAATATCCTGATAGATTATACTCTTCGTTGTAGTGACCTTAATTGACTGGTATTTCTAGGAGCTCCCATTTTTATAATAAATTTCACCTTAGCTAGATCTAATTCAATTCCTCTAGTTGATACAATGTAGCCTAGGAGCTTTCCTTATGTAACACCAAATACACATTTCTTGGGATTCAGTCTGACCATAAATTTTTCTAAGCGTGTTAAGATCTTACCCAAGATTTCATGATGAACATCCCTGGTATTTGATTTTGCTAATATGTCATCAAAATATTCTTCCATGAATGTGTGCATCATGTCATGAAAGATGGTAGTCATTTCCATTTGATAAGTAGCTCTGACATTTTTCAAACTAAAAGGCATGACATTCAAACAAAATGTCCCCCATGCACATGAAAAAGCTATTTTTTCTTGGTCCTCAGGTGCAATTTTAATTTCATTATACCTGGAAAATCCATCCATAAGAGAGAACATAGAGTCCAAAATTGTATCTATGTTTGGTAATGGAAAATCATCTTTAGGACAAACCTTATTAAGATCTCCGAAATCCATGCAAACTCTAATGCTTTTGTCAAGTTTTGATACATGTAGAATATTGAAAATCCACTCAACATAATCTATAGAGCGAATGAAACCAACATATAATAGTTTCTTGAATTCTTCTTTCACTAGTAATGCTATATGGGGGTGCATTACTAGTTTAGCTCCTGGAGAAATGTTGAGGTGTGTTGGAATAATGGAATGTTGTGTACTGGGAGGGGAGGGGTGAATCAGTACCCTTAAAACTTTTTATCAATTAACCCTTAGTAATCTTTCCTTGCATTACCGACCATATTGCTTTTATACCTTATGCATAAGTTCAAATCATAAACTTAATTGCATGTAAACATTCACAGAAACATTCATGAAAAGTAGTTACACATGATACAAGAATTGGTAACGCAGAAAACCCTTGTTAGAAGGTAAAAACTACGGTGGGGATGAAACCCACAAAGCTTCACTATCTGCAAAATGGAAGGTGCCAGCTAAGGCTACAAGTGTGATCACTTCTGATGATATTACCTTGTTAGGAGTAACATTTTAGACTGGTTAGGTATACTTGGTTAAGATATTTTAACAACACTGTTAAGTGTGCACTCAGTTAAGGGATTTACAATAAGACTTTTAAGTCCACCTTCTTAAAGGATTTCTTCTATTTGCTACAATTGTTAGAGAGTAGTCAAAAATACTTGTTGACCTGATAGTATGCAATATTGAATTTCTGAATACAAATCCTTTAAGTTCACAATGTATATGTACCACCTATAGTGATTGATTAATACCTTTAATCTGCTCGGTAGCCTTGAATCTTGTTCTTCATAATTGAATTCATCTTTTTCTGTCCTTCTACATGAAACTCTCTGTCTGATCCATAGATGTCTTCTGCGGCTACAATCAACATGTTCTGATTGATTACTACATCTATTTATACAATGTATTGACCTAATTAGGTTTCACGATTTAGAATAAAAACTATGATCAAAGGTTTACAACTTGACCTTGATCTCCTAGTTTGCATGTTTACAATCAGTTAGACTAATTAAAACAATTACATATGCTTTACTTGTTCCTCAAGAAATGGTTTTATAGCTAAGCATAAAACTAATTATAAAACTGAAGTGTTTTATCTGACGTGTATCTCAAATCCACGTTTCTCAAAAATAAAACTGTCTCTCGGTAGACTAGTGCTTGGTGATGTCTCTGTAGACATACTGCTCTTAGGTTCCTCTGTGAACTGTGTAGTCAGTGTTCACTGATTTTAGTGTTTATTGCAGTAAAATTTTTGGTGACCACTACACTTGTGTATTTTTGATGTCCTCTGCACTTGACTGTTTCGGTGTCCATTGCGCTTGACTAAATGGTGTCACTCAGTGATCATGTTACCGACAGTCCAAAAACTGTTTCCTTCTATACTAATGACAAATATGATCCTTTAGGATTATTAGAGGTGATGCATTATTAGATTCAGATTAAAAGCATATCATCATAAGACCAATAAAAGTTGATTTTTCGTTCTTTGAAAAACTCTACGAACTCTTTTCTTTCCTCTTCTATCAAAGATTCAACTAGATGTATTATCTTTGGTTCCAATGTTTACCTTCTTTGTTGGTTCAATAAGATTATAATATCTCTTTTGATAGTGCTCAAGGAGTGTTTGAAGTCTCTCATCCTCAGGCACCTCTAGGAGGTTTTCACCTTTGGATATGTCCTTTCTTTTATCTATTTTTAGACCTAGTACCGCCACATCATGGTTTTCACCACTAGGTCTTTGATTTATCTCACTATTTTTTCAAATGAGAGACTTGGAACCCTCTTGATTTGAAGCACCATAGTAGTATTCACTGGTGGAAGTCGGCTCAAACACATTAATATATAGGTCTAAAGAATAGTCAGTAGGTAAGATGTCCATCTCAACAAGTCCGATTTGTTCCCAGTCAATAAGTTCAAGGTGTACCAATGGAAAGGGATCATGAATTTGGTTTAGATTAATTGGGGTAAGGGTCATGACCATATTGTGGTCAAGGTCATACATAGCATAATTGAGGTCTATAACATGAGCTTCCTCATGATTATCTATCATGATCAGGGTATTTTCATCTTCACTAAAGTATTCCTCAACGTATTGTGATCCATTTTCAAGTAGCCTATACCATGAGATTTGTCCCTCTAAGAATGACAATATGTAAGGTTGTATTTGATTATACACTATTCTATGATTTGAGCCTTGTTCTTCAATAGATGTAGTCATATAGGAGTGAATCAAATCAATATCGTTATACTGACAAGATTCTTTTGAAAATGAGTCCCACTCCTATTTTGTGGAGCCTTCATCACTATATGATTGTAATTTGAGAATCTATTCATGAATGTGAGGTAAATATTTTTCAGTATATCCCTCTTCAAGATATCCCACTCATGTATTTTCTTTGTGAGTTCGGAAAGTGGGTTGTATCGGTTATAGAACTCCTTATTTTCTTTTTCCAATTGGAGCTGATCCATCATAACCCATTTTTTGCATAATTTGGTATCCTTTCCCATATTGATGTGTGGGATATCTATGTTGGACTCTTTTATCATATTCTGCTTCATCTTTATACAACCATTGCAATACTTCATTGTATTCACTATCTCCAAATTGTGTACTAGCTCTCACAAAGTTATCATTATAGATTTGAGGAGATTTGATTCTATTGATTGTGATGTAGATGGACTCTCGTAGGAATTAGGAGAGAGCGGTAATATTTCTATTGATAAGGAATATTATCCTAACCATTTGTTATTCAATTATAATTTATTCTCAAAATCTTTCATCAATGTATCCATGTTCAAGAACTTAGATGTACTATCCTTATTTTATTTTTCTTTATCAGAGATAGAAGAACTAGATTCTTTGTCTTTTCCCTTTTGTGATAGATGTGAGACAAGAGAATTAGAGGAACTTTCCTCCTTTTCTTTTCCTTTTTATGTTGATATAGGGGCCTCTTCTTCTTCTTCTTCTTCTTCTTCTTTTTTTGTTTATGTTGATGTCCCTGACGTGTATGCTTCCCTTTGTATGCTACCAAAGAATCTGTCATTGGTTTGATGTTATTGAAATATTGAAAAGGATTTAGATCACCACTAATTATTATCTCTTGACCCATGTAAGGAAATTTTAGGCATTGATGGTATGTAGATGGGACCGCACTTTCATTTCATGAATCCAAGGTCTTCCCAATAGTATGTTATAAGATAAATTCAAGTCTAAGACTTGCCATATTGTTTATCTCTGAACATGACCCACTCTAATAGGTAATAATAAAAGACCTTTGGATGATCTTTCTTCATCATCATATGTTTTAATGATTATTTTTATTTTAGGGTCTACTGCATTTCTGAGTAACCCAAAGCACAAATCAAATTGAAAGTACATACGTTTAAGCCTGCTCCTCCATCTATCAAGAATCATTTGAATTGATGTTTTTCAATGAGGACCTCTTTATGTAATGGAATATTTTAAGGATGATTTAATGACATGTCATCTTCTTATGAAAAAGATAAGAAATAAGGTGTGATTATATGTCCTACAATTGTATGGAATTGATCCACATCCAAGTTGTTAGGTATGTTCGGGTCAATAAGAGCCCTTTCCAAGATATCTTTATATGATGTTGAGATATTTAGAATCTCTAATAAGGAAATTTGAGTGGGTTTATTTTGGAGTTTATCTACCAAACTATATTGTTTTGATGTTGAGGGAAGGTCATTTGATGTTGTTTTATTACTTTGCCCCTGCAATGCCACTTTTATTCACTTCTTGTGATGACATGTGTAGATTATTTTTCTTGTTTGTCTTTGATAATAATGACGTTGATGGTGTTTTCAAAGGATGATAAGGTGTTTATGGTGTAATAGGAATGAGAAAAATTTACTTTATCTCCCTTTTGATTGTGTTAAAGAATTAGAGAGGGGAGTTTTAAATGCGGTATGTGTTGGTTCCCAAATCAACGGATTGGAAAGCACTAAAAGGATGCCAAAATTTATCTTTGAACTCTCCAATTGACTTGGCCAACTAACAAAATTAAAAAAAGATGTGGTTATAATCCCCTTCTCTTTAGGCTCTGCAAAACCTAGGTCGGTAAACCCCTTCTCTAATTTCTTTCTAAATTAGAGCTTTTTTATAGAAGATTCCAATTCAAAGCCCTCTGACAATATTAGATTCCAAAGTGGCACTACTTAGAATATGAAAGAAGAACTCCTTACTACCTATTGAAGTAATCTTATTTGGTTTTTCCTTAAATATAATCCTACCAAACAAAAATAAAGTAAAAATACTTATTTGTTTTGGACATTACTTACTCCTTTCAATAAGTGCAGACCAGTCCCTTATCCAATTTGGGTACAAAGTCAATTTTGTTGAACCCTTCACGTACTTGTCTAATAGAAAACACTCCAAAGGCTAAGAAGTATCATCAATCACCCAATCCTATTAATGTGAATGAATTGAACTCATGATATTGATAAATCTGATTGTATTTAATCCTCACAAGGAACTGACCAGATAGGAAGCAACAAGATAACACTTCGTAATTTCTTTCTATTTCCTAAATAAATATTACAAAACTCCAATCCGATCACACAATTTTTGAAGGTGACAATCAATCTCCAAACTGATTATAACAGATAGACTGAATTCATAAAATAGATAGTATCCTATTTGGACAAGAAAACATGGTATATTTTATTGTTTGAAAAAAGTAAGTACAATCCAAAGAGTTTTCTTTCAGTAGAATCTAAATTTATATCCTAGACAGTTGTGGTTTCCCCTCCAAAATTAGGGGAAGCAAGAAGCTTCCAACCGTTTACATTCTGTGATGCTTCACCTATCCAAAATCCTAAAAAACTGAAAGCAAACAAAAATTTACAAACACAAACAAACAAAACACACAAAAGACAAAAAGAAGGCTGCACATAGAATAATCTATCAATATATCTGCTCATCTCATGACTTTGTTTCATATCCCAAATATTCTTTAACCCATTCCTAAATTTGTACCAGTGAAGGCCATTAGAAATGTAAGTTGTTTGGTAGGCTAAGGAGATGATCTCTCCATATTTTCCCAGAAATAGCTCGAGCCTCATTAATGAACTTTGAAAACATGTCATCAAGGATGAAAACCCTATTGAGGAAAATATTAAATTTGTCTATAGATAAATTCATGTCTTCTTTCAAGTGCTCAATGATCATGGGAACCATACTCTGATATTCAATCTTCCATTCCTCTAAACTTTTGACATGTCCCTCCTTATCAACAAATTCAAGAATTTTCCAATGCCTGATAGTGTTGAAAGATGACAATTTTTTCTTCATCCTTCCTTCCTCATGTGTAATGTACTCTATCTCCTCAAATAAAGAATCCATAATTTCCTTGGTTTCCTTAATACTAGCAGGAGCATTAGAATCTCAATGTATCACTTCATAAATGCAGTTTATCTCAAAAGAAGATGGTCTCCATCTCCGGGCCAGATCTTGCAACAATTGTTTTTTTTTTTTGAAACTATCAAACATTTGGTTTAAGGAGTAATAACCTTAATAAACATCAGGACACTTTCCAATAACGAGCTTCACCCGAAAAGAAAGAAATTGTTCCAGGGTAGCAAACAAGTGCACCGAGATCTCATGCTTAACTTTGTTAGATATTATCTCATCTACGTTCCCCTGAGATTTAGTTTGTCAAACATCATAAGATACACATGAGGCACTCCCATGAACTACAAGGGCTTGGTACTATTTATCATATTTCAACTTTTGGATTTTGCCCTCTTGTTCTGCTACTTTGAGGTACAACTCATTTATCACCTTATTCAGTTTCACCTGCTTGTCCATGGAATATTTGAATTCATTTTGCATATGTTTAATTTGATCCTTATTAAACATTTCCCTATGTACTAGCTCACTTGCAGAGATAAGTGGATTTGTGCTTGCCATAATTTGTACAACAACGGACCCATCAATACCTTTAGAAAAATCAATCAACTTTGGCTTAGGCTCCTTTAAAACTTACCCATGTAGCCAATGTTTCTATTTTTGGGTTATACCTTGTTCTAATGATCTTATCATCAATGTCAAACTCCATCAAAAAATTTGGATCGTCCTGCCTTTTTACTTGATCCAACAGAAAAAAATCATTTAAAGTGAGGCCAAGAACTAAAAACATGTCACTCTTCCTCAACATTTCTCTCACCTCCTTCACCATGCAATCCACATTTTTCAAGTTTAACTCTCTTAGGAGTTGTCTCACCACCTCATCGTGCTTAGATTCTTTTATCCCCATCAATAATTTTTTATTTTATGCTTCAAAATATTTCATCTTCATTTGAATCCAAAAATATTTAAAATCCTGCGAGTTGATGAAGTCACCCTTTTCAATAAACTTGGCATAAATAGCTTCTCGTTCATCTCCAACAATTATAGGGTTCTCATCCCGATGCAACTGTTCCTTATAGCCATAGAGTTGCTCCTAGTAGATTGCAGGTGGAGAAGATGGACCTACCTCTTAAGTCTTCTTCATGTCCCTCAAGGTAGCAGCGATCGCATCAATATCACCCATTCCTTTTGATAACTCACAACAATCCATCACATATACTCCTAGATCCACAATCCACACTCACAATTCATTTTACACGCTACATGTCTAAAGTCGGCCACCAGATAGGTATCCTCCAGGATATACAACACAACCGACGTCACCAATAATCATACAACAATCAAACTCAACCCATTATTCCAACATATGTCAGCTGTCCACCAGTAGGCTCGCTTCATCTGAAATATCTTCGCCATAAAGATATACCCAAAACACAGAGACTTGTTCTGTCTAGCATTACAGTTATAGTCCAGAAACCAGTCTTCACCAAATCAACTGTAACATCCACAATATGCAACATAAATCCAAGCAACCTTAGAAATAAGGTCAACACACATCATTCTTCATATATCCAACTTTGATTATTCTGAATCATCTGTACAATGTCCGTACACTTCTGCCAGTTAAGTAACCAGTCAGTCTTCTCCATAGAAATATATGTTGACATTAGTGACAAAATATGAATATCAACAGTATGATCAGTACCAAAAAATGATATCATACAACAATCTCCCCCTTTGGAATTGATGGAAACATATGGGAAAATCCATCAACCCAAAATCAACTAAAAAATACTTTCTCCTCTCAATACAATCTTCTCAATATCCTCAACACAAATCTCCCCAAAATAGTAAGGATTTTCACATAGATTCCTTCCCCCTTTGAAAATAATGGCAAAGGGTGCCATAACTCATCTGTAGTCTTCTGTAAGGTGTAACTTTTTCAAATCTTCATGTCCAATTTGATTAGGTGCAAAATCACCCAAACATGCTTTAGTGTTCCTGCAATCACTCCCCCTGAGGAGTAGATCCATACATCAAGTCCAGAAAATGATATAGCTCTGAAAGCCACTGGATTGATGCATATCTGCATCAACTAATTACCACTGGGAGGGTCCATCACCCCAATCATGCTTCTGAGATATTCAAAAGCATCTTTTGGTAAAGGTTTAGTAAATATATCTTCTATTTGTTCCTTTGTGCTAATGTATTCCACTTTAATTTATTTCTCTGCTACCTTCTCCCTCAAGAAATGATACTTAATGGAAATGTGCTTAGTCTTTGAATGCATTACAATATTCTTCAACATGTTTACTGTGCTAGTGTTATCATAGGGAATAACCACTGGTTCTTCAAAAATTATTCCAATGTCTTTCAACATTTGTTTCATCCAAACAACTTGTGTGAAATTTATTGCAGCAACAACATAGTCTAACTCAGTAGTAGATTGAGCAATGCAGTTCCGTTTCTTGCTCAACCAAGAAACCAACCTTTTCCCAAGGAAAACTACACCACCACTTGTATTCTTTCTGTCATCCACATTACTTGCCCAATTAGCATCAGTATAAGCCTGCACAGTAAAATCATCTGATTTTTCATACCACAATCCATATTCTATTGTCCCTTTCAAATATCTGAAAATTCTTTTCACAACAAAAAAATATGTTTCTTTAGGATCTGCCTGACATCTAGCCACAATTCCAACCGCATTAGTGATATATGGTCTAGTGTGAGTTAGATATTGTAGACCATCAATCATAGATCTATACTTTGTCTGAAAAACACATTGAGTTTCATCATTACTAGTTAATTTGTGTCCAGTCACCATAGGTGTTCCAACAGGTTTACAATCTTCCATTCCAAATTTCTTCAACATTTCCTTAAGATACTTGGTCTGAGATATAAAAATGCCATTCTTACTTTGATTAATTTGCAAACCAAGAAAAAAATTAATTTCACCAATCATTGACATCTCAAATTCATTTTCCATTTCCAAAAATGATATCATCAACAAAAACTTCTATAATCAAGATTCCATCTTCATTAGTTCTTAAATATAAATTACTGTCTGCATTACCTTTCCTGAAACCAAAATGAAGTAAGTACTTGTCTAGCCTTGCATACCATGCCCTTGATGCTTGTTTCAATCCATATAGTGCTTTCTTCAGCTTACAAACCATGTTTTCATCATCTGTCAAAGGAAAACCATTAGGTTGCTCAATGTAAACTTCTTCTTCCAGATCACCATTCAGGAATGCTGACTTCACATCCATCTGATAAACTTTAGTCTTTATGTGCAGCATAGGCAATAAATAATCTCACAACTTCCAATCTAGCAAGAGGAGCAAATGTTTCTTCATAGTCTATGCCTTCTTGTTGCGAATAGCCTTTACATACCAGTCTAGCCTTTTTTCTTACCACTGTTCCCTACTCATTCGTCTTGTTTCTGAAAACACATTTAGTAACAATCACATTTTTGTTCTTACGTAGCATAACAGTGATACAAAGCTGTTGAACTGAAGTGATGATTTGGGGAGTATGACATGGAATCCTGGAAAGCTAAGATATATTATGTTTGTTGATAATCTATATTTTGATTATGTAAGAGCATCGACTATGTATTTGATATTTGATTTATCAAATGTATTTTGTATTGAGAGTCGACTATGTAATATTTAGCTAAAGAGCCAACTTAGCAAAGATAT
>MU224425.1:3549666-3578022 GCA_018584345.1 Thuja plicata
CCCCAGAGATGTCTGTAGTAGACAACATCTATGATATACACGTAAGGATATCACTTGAGCACATGGCTCTAGAAATGCTGAAGGATAAATGGGAAAAGATGATGGAGGAGATCAAGTCCTCACATTCTCACCTTTTTGACAAGATGTAAGTACCTTTGCCTTTATTATCAAAAAAGGAGGAATAGAAATGCATGTATATTGTATGTATAGAAGGAACAGATATGTAAAGATAATTATGTACAATATATAAGAAAAAAAGGGGAAAGAAAAGTACATAAGGAAATGTATATATACTTACACTTACCAACATATACATAGGGGGAGTCATTTCATGACTAAAGAAGAAGTATACATAGGTGTACATACTAATACATTCAGTATGTTGCACATATCATGTTTTTGATACTAATGTCAAAGGGGGAGATTGATGACATTAAGTTTTTCCATTAGTACACTAAGTGAAAAACATGATAAAGGTCATCGGTACAAGCATAACTGACAGACAACAACCATAACCGGCGGAGAGCAAGCATACCCGACAGAACAAAAAGTCACGAGAAAATGCTAAGTATGGAATTGACCGTCGAACACTGACAAGTGTTGTACCGATGAAGTAAACATGACATCTTCGACATGTCAATGACATAACACAAAGATCATCACCGACGATACAATTTTGAGAACAAAACTAACGGAGAAGAAAAGGCATACCCGACGAACAGTTCAAGAAAGGAACACCGACGGCGAAGAAAACTGACAAATTGATAGAGCAACCCGACTATCAGAACTGACAGTCAGTTAGAGAACCCGCAAATAGTGGATCTAACTTTTACACGTCAGATAAAGCATTGTAATTCTCTTTATAGAGTTTTAATTTGTTTTAAATCATTACTTGAGGGTCAAGAAAGCATAATGTAAATGTTTTAAAGCATCCTAACGGATCTAAAACATATCTAACTAAAGATCAAGGTCAAGTTGTAAACCTTGGATCTAGAGTTAACTTGCGAAGCGTGAATCAAGAATAGAGCTAAAATCTAGTATAAATAGATGTTCAATCAATTGTGAATTATGGATTCATTGTTGTTGATAGACACGAAGAGCATCTACGAAGCAGAAGACAAAATTCATGCAAAGTTCAAAAAAAAATTATATCTAGTTATCAAGAACACATAGAGGCTACCGACGTGCAGAGAAAGGTATTATTCAATCATGAAAAGATGATTACTCATACACAAGAAGCTTTATTGGATCTGTTATCAACAATTAGAGATTGCATACATCATCAGATCAAAGACTTATGTAGTTGCATTCTAACAAGTGCATCACATCTAAAATCCTTTTGTAGAAGGCGGACTTAATAGTTCTTTACAAATCTCTTAACAGAGTGCACACTTAACAGTGTTGCTAAAGCTTCAAATGATGTAGATCTTAACATGTCTCCACTGTAATACCCCTAACAGGGTAGGTCATCAAAAGTGACCAATTGTAAGCCTTTACCGTCCCCTTTTTATCTGCAAATAGTGAAGTCTTGTGGGTAACAATCCCCACCGCAGTTTTTACTTCCTAACATGAGTTTTCTGCGTTACCATATCTTATGTCATGTGTTGTCTATTTTCATGAATGTTTCTTGTATGGTTACATATTAAATAGATTATGTTATGATTGCATATGCATAAAGAAAGATGAACAGTTAGATAAAAGAATTTACAAACTGATGACTATGGGTTAATGGGCTAACCAAGAAAAGTTTTAGAGGTACTGATTCACCCCTCCCCTCTTAGTACTACATTCATAATATAATTCCAACATTGAACTCATGATATTGATAAATCTGATTGTATTTAATCCTCAAAAGGCACCAACCAGATAGGAAGCAACATGAAAACAATTCATAATTGCTTTGTATTTCTTAGATCAATATTATAGTACTGCATTCTGATCACACAAGTTTTGAAGGTGATAATCAATCTTTGAACTGATTATAGCAGAGAGACTGAATTCATAAAACATATAGTATCCTATTTGGACAAGAAAACATGTTATATTTTATTGATATGAAAAAGGTAATTACAATCCAGAGAGTTTTATTTCAGTCGAATCTAAATTTATATCCTAGATGGTTGTGGTTTCTCCTCCAAAATTTGGGGAAGTGAGAAGCTTCCAACCATTTACATTATGTGACACTTCACCAAGCCAAAATCCTAATCAACCAAAAGAAAACAAAAACTTAAAAACACAAAAAAACAAAATACACAAAAGACAAAAAGAAGGCTGCACATAGAATAATCTATCAATATATTTTCTCATCTCATGACTTTGTTGCAGATCCCAAATACTCTTTAACCCATTCTAAAATGAAGGCCATTGGATATGTAAGATGTCTAGTAGGCTAAGGATATGATCTCTCCATCTTTTCTCAGAAATAGATTGAGCCTCATTAATGAACTTTGAAAACTTGTCATCAAGGATGACAACTCTTTTGAGGAAATTATTGAATTTTTCTATAGAGAAATTCCATTCTTCTTTCAAGTGCTTAATGATCCTGGGAACCATGCTCTGATATTCGATCTTCCATTCCTCTAAAATTTTGACACGTCCCTCCTTATCAAAAAATTCAGGAATTTTCCAATGCCTGATAGTGTTGAAAGAGGACAATTTTAGCTTGATCCTTCCTTCCTCATGTGTAATTTAATCTATCTCCTCCAACATAGAATCCATATTTTCCTTGGTTTCCTTGATACTAACAGGAGCATCAGGATCTCGATGTATCACTTCATAAATGTGGGTTATCTCAAAAGAAGATGGTCTATGTCTCCGGGCTAGATCTTGCAACAATGGTTTATTTTTTTTTGAAACTATAAGACATTTTGTTTAATGAGAAATAACCTTCATAAACATCATAACACTTTCCAATAATGAGCTTTACTCAAAAATAAAGAATTTGTTTCAGGGTAGCAAACAAGTGTGCTGAGATCTCCTTCTTAACTCTGTTAGATATTATCTCATCCATGTTCCCCTAAGATTTATCCTGTCGGTCATCATAGGATACACCTGAGGCACCACCATGAACTATAAGGGCCTAAGACTATTTAGCATCTTTCAACTTCTAAATTTCTCCCTCTTGTTCTGCTACTTTGAGGTACAACTTATTTATGACCTTATTCAGTTCTGCCTCCCTGCCCACAAACTATTTTAATTCATTTTTCATATGTTTAATTTGATCCTTATTAAACATTTCCCTATGTACTAGCTCACTTATAGAGATAAGTGGATTTGTGCTTGCCATAGTTTGTACAAAAATAGACCCATCAGTACCTTTAGAAAATCAATCAAATTTGGCTTATAGGCTCCTTTAAAACTTACCAATGTAGCCAATGTTTCTATTTTTGGGTTATACCCTGATCCAGTGGTCTTATTATCAATGTAAAACTCCGTCACAAAATTTGGATCATCCTTCCTTTTTACTTGATCCAATAGAAAAAAATCCTTTAAAGTGAGGCCAGGGACTAACAACATGTCACTCCTCCTCAACATTTCTCTAGCCTCCTCCACCGTGCAATCCACATTGTCCAAGTTTAACTCTCTCAGGAGTTGACTCACCACTTCCTCCCGCTTATATTCTTCTATCCCCATCAATTGAGTTTTCTTCTATTCTTTAAAATATTTCATCTTCATTTGAATCTATAAATATTTAAACTCTTGGGAGTTGATGAAGTCACCCTTTTCAATAAACCTGATAGAAATAGCTTCTCATTCATCTCCAAAAATTACAGGGTTCTCATCCCCATGCAACCGTGCCTTATAGCCATGCAATTCCTCCTGGTAGAATGAAGGTGGAGAAGATGGACCTACCTCTTCATTTCACTTCATTTCCCTCAAGGTAGCAACGATCCCATCAGTATCACCCCTTGCTTCTGATAACTCACAACAAATAGGACAAGGTACCTTGTCAACTTTGGACTTCTTTGGCAGAGGGGAATCAGAGTCAATATCTAGAATTATCACTTTTCTAGACCTTTTGGGAGGAGGTTTAACCTTCATATCTGATGTATCCTGACTCTTTCCCTGCAATTTATCAAAATCCTATATACATAACTCCATTTTGAAAAGATCAACATGTTCTTAACTGTGGAATTTGGGAAATCCCTTGAGAGGCCTATCCTTCTCCAATTCCACTAAGATCTTCACCTTTTTTGGAAAGGGGTTCATTCAATAATGTTATAGAACACTATAGGGTTTTCATTTATGGAAACACATCTGGTATGGATGATCGCTTGGTGTAAAACATAGTATTGGATTTATAGCTTGCAAAATGACTATGTTTAGAAAGAAGAATTACAAAGTATAGTAGTACAGTTTTGATCAACGATCACAATATATGGTGAATAAAGACATGTGAGCTTAGGAGAAGCTATTTTTGGATATATATGACCTTCAGTTAACATCACTTGTGATTTTCTATTGATTACAGTAAGTTACAATATGTTGAAGACATGAAAAGACAGAGTAACAGTGATACAGGAGAAATGAAAGGTTGCGATGATTAAGGGGGTATAATGCGAAGTCCAAACGTTCTATGTTGGATTCAGATTGAGGATTACCTCTATTTTGATAGTGTATGATTGCATAGTTAGTATTTATTTTTTGTATAAGTGTTAACTCTATTTTGTGATGTATTAGAAGTCGACTAGACATATAATGATGTATATATAGGAAGAGATTTTTGAGAAGTGAAGGATGTATGGTATGGAATGAATAGATGCAAATAGATGAATGCATTGTGATGACAAAATTAGATAGATGGTGATGCAAGCTACAACTAGAACTACATAATCATAGAAGATGCTTGTATTTTTCACTATTATAAAATCATTGTAACAAAATCATATTTATGATTGTATGAGTAGTGATCTCAGTTTGCCTTTAACAGGGTTTTTTTATTCCTCTAACAAGGAAATGTGCTAATGTAATAACCAGCTCCTAATAGGGTTAGGTATCATAACAAGGACATGATAATTTTAGTACATATTTTTGGGTACCATCCCCACCGGGGTTTTCCCTTGGCCAGGGTTTCCTCGACAACTAATTCATGGTGTTATGAGTTGTGTGTTTTATGTTTATGTTCTTTTCATTTCAACAATTATCTGGTTAAGTTGGAATTTATTAAGTTTAAGTTAAAAGTGTTGTACTATTGATTTACCCCCCTCTCAGTATTACTTAATCCTAACAATTGGTATTAGAGCTATTGGCCCTTGGAGAGAAAGTATAACAACATAAGGGAGATCAAGATGGATTTTGAAAGCTTGGAAGAAAAATTTGAAGCAACACTTGAAGACCTTGAAAAGGCTAAAGCAGAGAATGGTGACTTGAAATTCAAATTGAGAAGAGAAGAGGGTTTCATCAAGGGACTAAAGGAACAACTTGAACTATCTAGGAGTCAGATACAAGATATAATAGATAAGATAAAAGATGATTCAGACAATGATACTTCATATCAGATAAAACAACTTGAACAAGAGAAAGAAACTTTGAAGCTTGATCATGAAACTAATTCCCTTCAGATGGCTAAAGAGATTAAAAAGGTAAAGGATGATAGAAAAAAATTGAATAAACCTTAAAAGATGAAAATATTCAGATGGGACAAATGAAGACTGAACTTTATTACTACAAGAAAAAGTATCTGGAATTAGAGAAATATAATCAGATCATAAAGGGAGAACTTGTTGAGGCAAAGAAACATATTGAAAAAATTCATTCAAGCAGTGATAAGATTGATGAGGAGAGAGATAGAAAGAAACCTAAAGGAGACATTACTGGAGTTGGCTTCAATGAAGCTAAATGTTCAAAGACTTAGGAATATAAATAAGAATTAAAGATTGATGGAGTAAGACCTATTCTTGAAGAACCTTAAGATCATATCAAACCTTTCAGAGGTAAATTTTTTGGATGCAACAAGATTGGAAACATGAAGAGAGACTATAGAGGTAAATCTACTTACAAACCCTTTACTGGATATTGTTTTAATTATAACGCATTTGGACACAAGAAGGCAAAATGCAGGAAGCCCGATCAATCACGAATCAAGAAAGATTACAATAAAGAAGGAACAACAACTAAGATAACATGTTACAAGTGCAATAAATTTGGGCACATTGCAAAGTATTGTAAGTTGCAGACTAATCAAAACATACCGCCTCCTACATGCTACAAATGTCATAATATAGGACACATAGCGAGGTTTTTCATATACAATAGAACTGAGAACATAAGTGGTCCTTGGCCTATTGATACAAATAAGAGTACTCGTGATGTTAAGAGTATTGCAGAAGAATTTAACAATCATTTCAGAAAAATAGAAGATGTAAATAGTGGTAAGGTATGGAAAGTAAAGGAATCAAGTGAGGAAATGGTTGAGGGAGAGACAATAGATTCTACTAAGTCTCCGCCTGATGCGAACATTTCCACATCAACCTAGATGACCAAGCATGGCCTTAGGGGAGCATTGGAAGGAAAATTCATAAATATATCCAACCCCTGATTTTGAAGAATAAGCTCTTGTGAGCTTAGGGAGAGTATGTGGAAATATTATGGAACATGTATCTATGATCGCATAGCTTTACAATCTATATCCTGTGATCTCCAGATTGTTAGTCGACTAGATTATGTGTAGAGATGAATTTATTGGGAACTGTATTATTTATTTACACAACGGAGTATAAAATAAATCAAAATAACTTTCCTAAACATCATTCGAAGAAAAGAGCCTAAGAAGAATAGGGATTTGAGCTGAGAGAAGCAAAGAATAAAGGTTGTTAAGTGTTTGATCAAAGCATAAATTCACATAATCGGCAGATAAAAGGTATTTAGATCATTTGCGAAGCTTTGGTTATGGATACTCCATTGATTTTTGATGTCACCAAAAGGCCTAGGTATAGATTCAAGAAACACCCATGCAAATCAACTAAAGATGATCCTAAAGGTGCATTTTCACAAACACCCTACAACGTTCTACATGTCGAAGACATTAGGGCTTACATTCACTGTAAGTATGAGTCTTTGGGAGAATTTGAGATCTATAAAGAGATGAAGGACATGATTGGAGCAGATGGTAAGATGAAAGCCGAGTTCACACATCTTGAGAAACTTAGTATAATGTGAATGACTAAACTCTATGAATTCGACGAAGAGGACTGGATTAAGATCATTATGAGCAGAGTTCACGACCGGTTCATTTGGCTTGTAGATCAACCAATGAAGATTTTCAATGACTTAATTCATGCTATAACAGGTTTGGATAACTCTGGTATTATTCCTGTCATGGAGAAGAACACAAAGAAATAGGTGGAAACCCTAACACATTCACGATGGGATAAAAGAGTGATGACTGTTAATGACATATTTCAGAAAGATATTATATTGGTTTCAATGATTCTTGGTTATAAACTACATTACAACAACCGACCTAACTCAGTATCCACATGAGTGATTATGATGGCATCTATAATGGTGAAAGAAAATGTCAAGTATAACCTTTGTGAAATACTTGCACAATAGTTTTTGGAGAATGTGAAGAAAATAAAGGACAAGTCAAAGAATTCAGGTTTGGGTCTCTATTGATACACATGTATGTTCATATTATTCATAGTTTTCCTGGTATTCACCCTAGAGCTTGGAAGGAAAGTGAACCCATTGGAATTCAGATCACACATAGCCATAGAAGACAAAACTGTACATGGGTTGATAGTGAATTATTTGGAATGATCAAAATCTTGCAGAGATAGATGAAGAAAAGAATGCGGATCCCTGAGGCATTGGTAGAAAAATATAAGGATACAATTTGTTTCATGGTTGAAGCTGATTATGTTTTCTTTGAGGTAGTACAACCTAGGATGAAGTGGTGTTATCCTCTAGGACATGAAGTTAGTTCTAAGGTCTTGACCATAGAAGTAGAACATATTATGTCCTCACAAATTGATCCATCCAAAGAAAGATGGGGTACCTATGAAGAAAATTCTGCGAAGATAAGGGAAGAATAGACTCAAGCTGCAAGGAAGAGAAAAGTAGAAAATGTGGTAGATGATTTAGCAGCCAAGGCTTGTCTAACAAAGGAGGAGATGAAATAGGTAAGAAAGAAGATGACAGAAAGTGCTTCTAGATTGGAGAGCATTACTCCTACAACCATTCCACCTCCATAATTTGAGAAGGTTATCAGTCCACCTCCTACTGTGATTGATGTACCAGAAACCACACCTACACAACCAAAGAGAACATCACAAGAAGTGTAACTCATGGAATTTCCTAGAAGGAACACAAGGTCCACCAAATATGACTCTCCACCAAAGAAACAGAGGACATAAGTTGAAAAGAAGAAATTTTAAGAGAAGAAGGGAGAAGAGAAGAGAGTTGAAGAGAAGAGCCAAGATATGAAACGAATTTGGAAGCATGACATAAAGATATCGACGAAGAGGATAATTGAGTAGGGAAACCTTATCTCATTGATCATATACTATGAGAGGTATGATGCATCTGATAAAATTTTGATTGAGGACATGGTTATAAACCATTTAATTGCCTTTAATAAGAACTTGTTAGAAATTCAAGGCAATATACCAAAGGAACTTTATGAGAAATTAGGAATAAGGAAACATTTAGCACAGATTGAAGAAGAAGCAATCAGAGTACAATAATTCAAAGATATGTTACCTATTGTTTCTGTCAAAGAAATGGAAAATATATTAAATGCGTTGAAACCTTTGTTGAGAACCAAGTCAAGATTGGTGAAGATAATTGGGAGAAAGTATGATGAAGTTATTGAGGAAACATAAAAGGTAGTTGATAAGGTTTTGATGGGAACTGAACCTGAGAAGTCCTTACCTCCCAAGGATACAAAGCATAAAATTCTAAAAGGCGAGTCATCGAGAATAGCTGATAAAAACCTTGATACATCAAAGGATCAAGACAATAGCCAATTTGTCAGTACTGTAAAGTAACTAGATTTATTTTTTCTGGTGTATGTGTGTCTTTGGACACTTCACAGGATGTTAGTGATCCTTTTGAGAAGAATACTAACACTGATGGAGTAAGCATTGATCTAACAATGGAAGAGAAATAAGAGAAGAAAGTGAGTGAAGGAAGCAGTAAATAAATTTGAAGTGAAACAAGAAAATCATGCATATGATTCTTGATCTTTATTGTTGGAAAGTGGAGATAGAACGCTGAGCACTGATGTTGAGAGTATGGACGAGGTGAGTTGATGAAGCTATATTTCATCACATTTACAAAAGTGAAGGAGAGATCTAAGCAGAAAGGTGAGAAGAAGTCAATGGTAATGGAAAGAGAAGTTGATACCGTCAACAAACTCCTACCTATACCTATTGCTTTCCAATTATTGGACAATGCAAAGAATTTGAACAAGGTATTGGATGACTTTGACAATCATTATGAGTCCTTAGAGAAGACCATTGAAGAGAATTCAGAGAAGAAGTAACTTGCAAAGAAATTGGAGGAAGTATGCAAGTCTATTTCTTGGGACTTAGGCATACTGAGAAAAACCATATCTGAGGCAAAGAGTTGTGTGTCACATGGAAGAAAGTTATACAGTTGCTATATAAATCCTATCAGACACATTAAGAACATTGAGGATATAATAGCTAAGGACATACAAACTATGGACAAGTTGATGAATAGTTGTGAGACCTCCTCACATACCATATTGGAGATAGACAGAGAAGTGTCTAGGATATTGGACAAAATGAGTGTTTTGGATACAGAGAAATACAAAGTTGTGGGAAGATTTGGTATGTTGAAGAGTTTAATTACTCCTAAGTTATCAATTCTTGAGATCCACCTTTCAGTCATCGAGAAAACAAAGCAGGCCCTCACTGGATACATGCCTACCAAGCTAAAGGCAACCAATACATCCTCTTTTGCACTAAATGGACTGATTTATGTGAGTCAAATACTAGTAACTACTTGGTTAGAGGAAGTGAAGACCTTGGAAAGCTCCTTCCAGGATGTGCTAAAGATGGTATAAAATTTTTGGTAAGCAAATTTTTTATTCCACATTTTTGTATACCTTTTCCATTAATGTCAAAGGGGGAGAAGAGAAGATATGAAAAATGTACAAATAGGAGATAGAGTAATATGTAAAGCAGTTATAAAAGTGCAATGTATATTCTTTTTGATATTGACACTTTGTCATTTTTCGCTAAGTGTTGCCATCAATGCCAAAGGGAGATATTTTTGGCAAGTGGTTCACTCAAGAATGTTCTGGAACACTTTAGGGTTTTCATTTATGGAAACACATTTATTATAGATGATCTCTTGGTGTAAAACACAGTTTTGGAGTTATAGCTTTCAAAATGACTAAGTCCAGAAAGAAGAATTACAGTGTATACTAGTATAGTTTTGGTCAGCGAACACAATATATGGTGAATGAATACATGCGAGATTAGGAGAAGCTATTTTGGGATGTATATGACCTTCAGTTAACATCTCTTGTGAATTGGTGTTGATCACAGTAAGTTACAGTATGTTGAAGACATGCGAAGACAGAGTAACATGGATACAACACAGATGAAAGGTTGCGATGATTAAGGGAGTATAATGCAGAGTCCAAACGTGCTATGTTGGATTCAGATTGAGTATTACCTATGTTTTGATAGTGTATGATCACCGAATTATTATTTAATTTTTTATAAGTGTTAACTCTATTTTGTGATGTATTGGAAGCCGACTGGACATATAATGATGTATATATAGGAAGAGATTTTTGAGAAGTGATTGATGTATGGTATGGAATGAATGGATGCAAAAAGATGAATGCATTGTGATGCCAGAATTATAGAGATGGTGATGCGAGATACAACTAGAACTACCTAAGAATAGAAGATGCTTGTATTGTTCACTATTGAGAAATATTTCTAACAAAATCATATTTCTGATTGTATGAAAAGTGAGCTTAGTTTACCTTTAACAGGGTTTTTGTATTCCTCTAACAAGGAAATTTGCTAATGAAATAATCAACTCCTAACAGGGATAGGTATCCTTGTTGGATGATGGTGGAATTTTCTACTACTGATGTTGTTGGCATTCATGTTTTGTCACTGATGTCAACATATGTTTATGTGGAGGGAGAACAAATTGGTTATTAATGTTGTATGATGTCTGAAAGAAGTGTACGGATGCTATACGGATGAATCAAAATGAGAGAAGATGGGGATATGAAGAAGGATGTATGATGATCTTATTTCTAAGGTCACTTGGATTAATATTTCATATTGGATGAGTTATAGATGTTTTGGTAAAGACTGATTTCTGGACTATGACAATGATGATTGATAGAGAGAGTCTCTGTGTTTGTGTATATCTTACATGCGATGATGATTCTGGTTATGCAAGCTTAAGGGATGACGTAAGACATGTTCAAGAATGTTTGTGATGGGTTGCAAGTCATATGAGTGATGATGATGTCAGTTGTGGCGTGTATTCTAGAGGAGACCAATTTGGGGCTGACTTCAGAGATGTAGCGTGTATTGTGGATTGCAGATCTTGGATTATATATGATGTATACTTGTTTTAGATATTGCATGTAGCTTAGAAAGGGGTTAAATGTTTATTTGTATATTAAGAAAGCTTAATTGACCAACCTAATCAATTATTGTAATATGGTATATATGAGAGATCTTTTCTTTTAAAAAGATGTAGAGTGTGTATGAAGAGAAGGTGATTGATAGAGAAGTTGCGAAGCTTGATTGACTGCTGGATGTAGAGCAGAGGATATTTTCATTGTATTTCATTGGAACTGACCAAGCAAAGAGTTGCTATCAGATAGTTCACTAGATTATATATTTTCTATATACCCTTGTTCAGATTGTAAATCCTTGAGGGTGGCTTTAACCTTCTTTGGGCAGTATGCTTGGGCAGTGAGCCCATTGTTACTCTTGACTCCTAACAGGGTTTGACCTTTAACATGGATTGTATACTATAATGTTATAATAAGCTCCTAATAGGGCTAAATATTTCAACATGGATACTATACTCTCAGTACATCATTTGTGGGCGCTAATTGTTAGGATTAAGTAATACTGAGAGGGGGGGGGGGGGGGGAANGGGGGGGGGGGGGGTGAATCAGTATTACAACACTTTAAATTAAACTTAAACTAATTCCGAATAAACCATATGATTGCTGAAATGAAAAGAAAATAAGAAAATAACACACAACTCATTACACCATTATTTGTTGTTGAGGAAACCCTGGCCCAGGGAAAATCCCAGCGGGGATGGTACCCACAAGCATGCACTAAAGTATAATGTCCCTGTTAGGAGCTGAATATTACATTGTACATTTCCCTGTTAAAGGAATATCAACCTTGTTAAAGGTATACAACACCCTGTTAGGGGTACACTAAGCTTACAACTCTTACAACCAATACTTATGTTACAAAGTGTTCTCAGTAATGAACAAAAACAAGCATCTCCAATGCTTAGATAGTTCCAGTTATAGTTCTCAAATTTTTTTGTCAATCTCTGATCTCACATATGCCATCAGTCATCTTTAACTCTTTCACATACACACATATCCATCCATTACATTCGCTTTACAAAATCTTCTTCATATATACATGTCTTACATCATTTGGTCGGCTCTCAATTACAATACAAAATAGAATAAATACTTATACAAAAAGTAAATATAATGTCGATGCTCTTGTATTACCAAATTATAGGTAATTCACAATACCAATCCAACTTACCATGTTTGGATTCCATTTCATGCTCCCTCAATTGTCGCAACTGTTTAACTGCCCTGTTACACTGTTCTGTTGTCTTTGCATGTCATCAAATCACTCTAACTCCCTGTAATCATCACCAAAAAAATCAATCTTAAGGGTAGGTCATACATATTCCATAGTATCTTCCTCTAAGGTCGCAAGTCATCAAACATCATACACGATCTTCGCTTTCCAAAACAATGTTGTTATACTCTATACTTCTGTTTCTATACTTAGTCGATTTCAAAACTGTATCTCCAAAACTTTACTTAACTCGATTATACTATCAGATGTTTTTCCATAAATGAAAACCATTAAGTGTCTCATATCACACCAAAACCATGACTTTCCAAAAATCTCTCCCTTTGGCATCGATGACAACACTTATCAAAAAATGACTAAGTGTCCCAATACAAAACTGTTCTCTTTTTCTCTTCTTTTCTTCTTTTCTCATTTTCTCTTATCTTCTCCCCCTTTGACAAAAATGACAAAGGTGTATCCAAAATTTACAAAATTGTAGAATTTAGTTCTTGCTCACCAGTTTTAGAACATCTTGAAAGGAATCTTCCAATATCTTCACTTCTGCATTCCATGACTCTATCAACAACTGACTAACATGTATTAGTCCATTCAGTGCATAGGATGAAGTCTCTACTACTTTTAACTCTGTGGGCATATAATTTGATAGTGAATCTATAGTATTCTCCATATTAGATAGATGAACTTCAAGAATTGATATCTTAGGAGTGATTAGACTCTTCAACAAACCAAATATTGTCATTACTCTCCCTTTCTCTATATCCAAGACATTCAACTTATCCAAAATATTTGTTACCTCTCCGTCCATCTCCATTATAGATTGTGAGGAGGTCTCACAATTGTCCATCATGTTTTTTTTAGAGTAGCCATGTCCTTTGCAATAATGTATTCAATATTCTAAATGTGTATGATAGGGTTCATATAATAGCTATATAACATCCTTCCATGTGTGACACAACTTCTGGCCTTTGATGTAGCTGATCTTAGAATGCTCAAGTCCCATGAAATAGACTGACATACTTCCTTTAACTTCTTCTCTAGATAACTTTTCTCTGCCTTCTCTTCAACACCGTGACCATAAAAATCATCTAGTGCCATTTTTTAGATTCTCTGCATCAGCTTTACTTTGAAAAATAATAGGGACTAGAAGTATTTTATTCACAGTATCAATTGCTCTAGTAATTACCTTAGTCTTTTTTATCTCCTTTCTGCTCAGATCTATTTTTTCCTTTATGATTGTGATGAAGGATATTCTCATCAGTTCATCATCATCCATACTCTCAACATATGTGCTTACAGACTTGTCTTTACTTTCCAACAATAGTATAGTGGATGTGTTAATTTCAGGTTTTACATCAACTCTTGCTTCTTATCCTTTCACTGCAACTGTCTCCTCTCTCTGTTATGATTCTAATTTCCGCTCTACCTCTTTATGTTCTTCCTCTTTCTGTTCTACTTCATCTTCCATTGTATTATCAATATTTCCTTCAAATGGATATTTCTCATTAAGTGAAGTGTCAAGGGTCATAGAAACACTAGAAACATAGAAATCTAGTTGCATGTCAGTACTTACTTCGCTCTTCTCAACATTTTCTTTAGTTGTCTTAGAGCTCTCTCCATTTATTATAGGTGTAGGCATAGTAGATTTAGGAGGTGGATTATTCTTAGGAATATTGCTCATAAGTATCTGATCTAATGCCTTTTGAGTCTCCTCTATGAATTCCTCATATTTTATGCCCATAATTTTTGCTAACCTTGCTTTAGTTCTCAACAAAGGTTTGAGTTCATTAAATATTCTCTCTCCTCTACAGAAACTACTAGCAACATATCCTCAATAGCTTGATTTTTAATTGCCTCATCTTCAATATGTGTAAGCTATTTTCTAATCTCCAGTTTACCATGCAATTCCTTAGGTATACTACCCTCTATCTCTAATAGATTCTTCTTGAAAACAAGTAAATGACTTATCACTATGTCCTCAATCACTAGTTTGTCAGATTCATCATACCTGTCATAGTATTTTTTCACTGAAACAAGCTTTCCTTTCTCAATAGCTCTCTTCTCTAGCATCTTTATATCTAGCTTCCATACCTGTCTGTCACTTATGGTCTCTTTTTCAACTTTCCTCTCTTCTACTTCAGTCCTCTACTTCTTAGGAGGTGAGTCCAGTTTAGTGGACCTAGTGTTTCTCCGAGGAACAATCTTTTCTGTCTCTTCCTGCGATGATTTCTCTGGTGGTGAGGGTGTAGTCACATCAATTATAGTAGAAAGTGGACTAACTATCTGTTCAATTTCTAGAGGTGGAAGGGATGCAACAATAATGCTTTCCAACCTAGAAGATCTCTCAGCTATCTTCTTCCTTACTTCTCTCATCTCCTCTTTAGTTATACCTGCCTTAGCTGCATAGTCATAAATTATATTTTCCACTCTTCTCTTTCTTAAACCTCTATTCCGATACTCTCTAATCTTTGATCTCCTTGGTCGCTGCTCTTCAAATGGTGAAGAAATAAGAGTCTCAAATGTATTTTATTCATTTCTAAGTGAGAAATACACATTACCCAATAAACTTAACTTCGTACACTGTCAAGTCAATCAAAAATCTCGTGATCACAAAATATGCATCGTCTGATGTATAAATCATAGATATGGGTTCCATAATGTCTGCGTATATCATAACCAAGCTCGCATGAGATTACTCCTCAGAATTAGGGGCTAGATATAATATGGTATCTTCATCTAATACTCCCCCTAAGGCCATGATCGACCATTTAGGTCGATGTAGTAGTTTTAGCATCAAGCGAAGATTAACATCTACTGTCTCTCCCCGAACCAATATCTCATTTGACTCTTTGAATTTCCATACCTTACCATTGCTATTATCTTCTACTTTCTTGAAACAATTTTCAAATTCACTTTTGTAATCTACAAGACTCTTACCAGTATCACTGTTATTCCTCTTTGTATTCATAGGAGGTGGTACTCTTCTGTTGTCTGCTCCATTGTACCTGAAAAACTTTGCTATGTGCCCTGGATTGTTGCATTTATAGAAAATAGGAGGAGGTCTATTCTGCTTTACTTGCAACTTACAATACCTTGCAATGTGCCCAAGATTATTAAATTTATAACATGTGGTTTTAACTGATGAGTCTCCTCTGATGTTATCTTTTCTATATCTTGATTGATCAGGTTTCCTACATTCTTCTTTCTTGTGCCCATATGCATGAAAATTAAAACAATAACTAGAAAAAGGTTTGAAAGGGAATTACCTCTACAATCTCTATTCATGTGTCCAAACTTGTTACAATCGAAACATCTACCTCTGAAAGGTTTGATATGTTCTTTAGGTTCTTCAGGAGTAGGCTTTTCTCCATTAGTCTTCGCTTTTTCTTCTTGATTCTTAGAACATTCAGCTTCATTGTAGCCAACACCATTCATATCTCCTTTAGGTTTTTGTCTATCTCTTTGTTCATTGATCAAGTTACTGCTCATGTGAAGTCTCTCAATATGTTTCTTTGTCTCAACAAGCTCACCTTTTATGATCTGATTATATTTCTCCAATTCTAGATACTTGTTCCTGTAGAGGTCAAGTTCAATCTTCATTTGTCCCATCAGAATATTAACATCCTTTAAAGATTCTTCAATTTTGTTTTTATAATTCTTTTCTTGTTGAAATTATTTAGCCATTGTTTCATGATTAATCTTCAAGGTATCATTCTCTTGTTCAAGTTGTTTTATCTGACCTGAATTATCATTTTTTGAATCCTCTTTTATTTGAACCATAAGATCCTGTCTCTGACTTCTTGAAAGTTCAAGTTGATCTTTTATTTTCTTAATGAATCCCTCATCTCTTCTTAAATTAAATCTCAAGTCACCATTCTCTTCTTTTTCTTTTTTAAGGTCTTCAAGTGCTGCTTCAAAGTTTACTTCCAAACTTACAAAATCCATCTTGATATCCCTTAAGTTGTTAAATTTTCTTTTCAAGGGCCAAAAACTCTGATACCAATTGTTAGGATTAAGTAATAATGAGGGGGGGGGGGTGAATCAGTATTACATCACTTTAAATTAAACTTAAACTAATTTCAAATGAACCATATGATTCCTGAAATGAAAGAACATAAGAAAATAACACACAACTCATTACACCATTATTTGTTGTTGAGGAAACCCTAGCCAAGGGAAAACCCCGGTGGGGATGGTACCCACAAGCATGCACTAAAGTATAATGTCCCTGTTAGGAGACCTAGCTCTGTTAGGAGACCTAGCTCTGTTAGGAGCTGAATATTACATAGTACATTTCCTCTTAAAGGAATATCAACCCTATTAAAGGTATACAACACCCTGTTAGGGGTACACTGAGCTTACAGCTCTTACAACCAATACTTCTGTTACAAAGTTTTCTCAGTAATGAACCAAAAAAAGCATCTCCAATGCTTATATAGTTCTAGTTATATCTCTCAACAAAATCTATCGATCCTCGATCTTGCATCTGCCATCAATCATATCTAACTCTTTCACATACACACATATCCATCCATTACATTCCATTCTCATATGCTCTTTACAAAATCTTCTTCATATATATATATATATATATGTCTTACATCATTTGGTTGGCTCTCAATTACAATACAAAACAAAATAAATACTTATTAAAAAAGAAAATATAATGTCAGCGCTCTTGTATTACCAAATTATAGGTAATTCACAATACCAATCCAACTTAGCATTTTCGATTCCATCTCATTCTCCCTCAATCATCACAAATTTTCAATTTCCCTATTACACTATTCTTCTTTCTTTGCATGTCTTCAAATCACTCTAACTCTCTATAATCATCACCAAAAAAAATGATCTTAACTATTGGTCATACATATCCCATAGTATCTTCGTCTAAGCTCGCAAGTCATCAAACATCATACACGATCTTCACCGTCCAAAACAATGTTGTTATACTCTGTACTTCTATTTTTATACTTAGTCAATTTTAGAACTGTATCTCCAAAACTTTACATAACATGATCATACTATAAGATGTGTTTCCATAAATGAAAACCATTAAGTGTCTCATATCACACCAAAAACATCACTTTCCAACACTAATTCCCTCTGGGGTTTTACCTTTAACAAGGTTTCCTCCACAAAAAAGGATTGGGTTATTGTGTTGGAATATATTGTGTTATCATTTGATGTGAAGTTTTGGTTTATAAAGTTTAATGCTTAATAATCTGTCTCACAACTGATTCACCCCCCTCTCAGTTGTGTTGGTGGATTGTTATTCCTAACAATCGGTATCAGAGCTACTGGTCCTTAGAGAGAAAGCTTAACAACTTGAGGTGATCCTAAAGATGACTTACTATAGGAAGGATAGTTCAAAGCTTGATCCTGAAAAACTTTGACAGCTGGACTTGAACAAGATGAGAACACATTTTCTATGTTAGGGAATTGACTACTAGATGATTACTAAAAGAAAAGAACAGATGAAAGTTGAGGATGAATTAGATAAAGCTACTGAAGATGAAAAGAAGTTATTTTCATGTAACATGGTAGAAAGGGAAGCATTGATCAGTGCACTTTCTAAAGGTGAATTCACAGAGGTAAAAGAATTAGATTCTGGACAAGATTGGAAGCATTGTATGAAAGAGATAATTTTACAAAACAGGTGAAGTTACATAATTGGAAGGTAAAGATGGAAACACTAAAAATGAAAGATGATGAAAATATTAGAGCATATTCACAGAGAATTACTGAAGTTGTTATTGGCATTAGGAACTCTGGAGGTACTTACAGTGAGGAAGAAGTGATTACAAAAATTATCAGATCTCTGAAAACTGTATACAGAACTAAAGTCCAAGCTATAGAAGAGATTATACCTTTGACACCTAAATTCAACAGAGAGATTTTTTTGGGAACTGACTACCTTTGAGGCTGCAGAATTGGGAGATTCTCTACCTAAAGTTAAGTCAGCATTCAAGGCAATTGTGCATAGAAACAAAAAGACCTAATAAGGAATTGCAAGCACCAACAATAGTGAATTAAGAGAAGAACTTGGAGAATATTCTGATGAATGGGAATAGATACAAGAAGAAGAAAGGAAGCTAGATGAAGTTGTGTCCCTTATCGCAAGAAGAGAAAAGAGAGGCAAGGGTAATTTTGAAGGAAAGTTACCTTTGAAATGTTTTTCATGCAACAAGATAGGTAATTTTTCATCTCGATGTCCTACAAGGGTTCCAAAGCATAAAACTAAGTTTTATATATCTAAGTATCCAAAATACAAGGAATTTTATTATGCTAGTGAAGGTGTTTCTGATGATGAATTTATTGACTATGATGAGATTGGATTTATTGCTATTAAGGATGATGAACCTTTACTTGAAGAAAAAACCTTAGTATCCCATATTGAAAAGAAATATGAATGAGTTATTGATAGTGGTTGTTCACATCATATGAGTGGAGATAAAAATAAGTTTGTTAGTATGAAAAGATATGATGGTGGTGTTGTAAGATTTGGTGACAATACTCCTAAGCTTATCATTGGAGTTGGATCTATTTCTCTGGATACAAAAACTAATACTGATAATGTATTGCTTGTTGATGGACTTAAGCATAATCTGTTGAGTGTTGGAAAACTAGTGGACAAGGGTTATCAATTGAAATTCATTTATGGGAAATGTTCTATTAGAAGTAAGGCAGGAAACTTGATCGCATTTGGTACTAAATCTAGAGGTAATGTATTTTAATTGAATACATCTGAGACTTCTTGTTTTATTATGAAGGTTGATGGAAGTTGACTATGGCATAGAATATTTTGTCATGTTAACTTTGATAATATTATGAAAGAAAGTATGATTAATGAAGTAAGAGATCTACCTAAGATTGTGAAACTAGCTAACACTATGTGTAGAGAGTGTGTTATGGGGAAGCAAACTAGAAGCAGTTTTAAAAGAAAATCTTACTCTGCAAAAGAGAAGTTGGATCTGGTACATATAGATCTATGTGGTCCTACAAGAACAATATCTTACTATGGTGAGAGGTATTTTATACTTTTTTTTGATGAATTTTCTAGGATGTTGTGGGTTACATACTTAAGAGAGAAATCTGAGGCATTTGATAAATTCAAGATATTCAAAGCAAAAGTTGAGAATGAATTAGGCTTGAAGATAAAAATTTTGAGATTAGATAGAGGTGGTGAGTTTACTTCAGACTTGTTTAATACCTATTGCGAAGAGCATGGAATATAAAAACAAACATCTGCTCCTAGGACACCACAACAGAATGGGACAACAGAGTGAAGGAACAAAACAATATTAGATGTTTCCAGGACTATGCTGCTGGAAGGAAATGTATCACATGTTCATTGTAGAGAAGCTGTTGGTACTACTGTGTAAACCTTGAACATAATTCAGATTAGAGAAGGTACAAGTAAGAATCCTTACAAATTATGGTTTAATCATACTCCTGCTGTAAAATATTTTAGTATATTTGGAAGTAAATGCTATATCAAAAGAGATGACGAGATAGGGAAATTTGATGCTAGAAGTGATGAAGGTATATTCCTTGGTTATTCTACTAAGAGAAAAGCCTATAAATGTTTCAATCTAAAATTGAGGAAGTTGATTGAAAGTGCTAAGGTGAGGATAGATGAAAGGTTTTAGATTCAAGAGAGAATGTATGACTATGGTCAGATTGTAGAGATTAAGGAGGTCACTACAAATCCTGAAGAAGCTTTGGAAATTGATAATGAGATCAAAGATGAATCAAATGAGCCTACTGAAATTCCTAAGACTTTGAGGTATGTTAAGAAGAACCATCCTAAAGATCAAATCATTGGTGATACAAATAGAGGAATGTTTGATCAAAAGTAAGAGGTGAAATTTGTTTGATTTCTCAAGTTGAACCAAAGACTACTGATGAAGGATATAAAGAGGAATCTTGGAACAAAGCTATGCAAAAAGAATTAGAATAGATAAAGAAAAACAACACTTGGGAATTGGTTTCAAGGCCTAAAAATAAGAATGTGATAGGAACTAAATGGGTTTTCAGAAACAAAATGGATGAGGAAGGAACAATGGTGAGAAATAAGGCTAGACTAGTTTGTAAAGGCTACTTGCAACAAGAAGGCATAGACTTTGAAGAGACATTTTATCCTGTTGCTAGGTTGGAAGTTGCGAGGCTATTTCTTTCTTATGTTGCACATAAAGACTTTAAGGTATATCAGATGGATGTGGAATCTGTATTTTTAAATGGATATTTGGAGGAGGAGGTATACATAGAGCAACCTGATGGATTTCCTCTGACAGAAGATGAAGACATGGTCTGCAAACTAAAGAAAGAATTGTATGGAATGAAACAAGCACCAAGAACATGGTATGCAAGACTAGACATGTATCTTCTTTATCTTGGTTTCAGAAAAGGTAATGTGGACAATAATTTATACTTAAGAACTAGTGAAGATGAAATTCTAATCATAGAATTTTTTGTTGATGATATCATTTTTTAAGGTAATGATGAAATGAGTAAAAGGTTCTCTAAAGAGATGGAAAATGAATTTGAAATGTCAATGATTGGTGAAATAATTTTTTTTCTTGGTTTACAAATTAATCAGAACAAGAATGGTATTTTTATATCTCAAATCAAGTATCTTAAGGAGAAGTTGAAGAAATTTGGAATGGAAGACTGTAAACCTGTTGAGACACCTATGGTGACTGGTTATAAACTTACTCATAATGATGAAACTCACAGTGTCTTTCAGACAAAGTACAAATCAATGATTGGAGGTCTACAATATCTAACTCACACCAGACCAAGTATTTCCAATATAGTTGGAATTGTGGCAAGATATCAAGCAAATCCTAAAGAGAGACACCTTGTTGCTATGAAAAGAATTTTTAGATATTTGAAAGGGACAATAGAGTATGGATTATGGTATGAAAAATCTGATGACTTTATTTTACATGATTATACTGATGCTGATTGGGAAGGTAGTATGGATGATAGAAAGAGTACAAGCGGAGGAGCATTTTTCCTTGGAAAAAGGTTGGTTTATTGGTTAAGTAAGAAACAAGATTGTATAGATCAGTCTACTGCTGAATCTGAGTATGTTGTTTCTATTATAAATTGTATACAAGTTGTTTGGATGAAACAAATGTTGAAGGACATTGGAATAATTTTTGAAGAGCTAGTGGTTATCCATTGTGATAACACTAGCACAATGAATATGTCGAAGAATCCTGTAATGCATTCAAAGACTAAACATATTTATATTAAGTATCATTTCTTGAGAGGCAAGGTAGCAAAGAAGGAGATCAGATTGGAGTATGTTAGCACAAAGGAACAAATAGCAGATATATTTACTAAACCTTTGCCAAAATATACTTTTGAGTATCTCAGAAGCATGCTTGGGGTAAGAACCCCTCCCTGTGGTAATTAATTGATGTAGGTATGTATCAGTCCAGTGGATTTCAGGGCCATATCATTTTCTGGACTGTTGTATGGATCTACTCCTTAGGGGAGTGATCGCAGGAACACTATAGAACATATTTGGGTGATTTTTCACTTGGCTATTACAGACATGAAGATTTGAAAAATATACACAATGAAGAAGTTTGATGAAGAAGTATGGCACCCTTTTCCATTGCTGTCAAAGGGGGAGATTCTATGTGAAAATTCCTACTATTTTAGGGAGATTTGTGATGAGGATATTGGGAAGATTATATTGAGAGAGACCACTTTTTGGGTTGATAGATTTTCCCATATGTTTCCATCAATGCAAAAGGGGGAGATTATTGGATGATGTTGGAATTGGATACTACTAATGTTGCTGGCGTTCATATTTTGTCACTGATGTCAACATATGTTTCTGTTGAGGGAGAACATACTAGTTATTACTGTTGTATGATGACTGACAGAAGTGTACGGATGAATCAAAATGAGTGAAGATGGGGACATGAAGAAGGATGTATGATGATATTTTTTCTAAGGTTTCTTGGCTTAATATTTCATATTGGATGAGTTATAGATGTTTTGGCAAAGACTATTTTATGGATTGTGATAGTGATGATTGACAGAGCGAGTCTCTGTGTTTTGCGTATATCTTACAGACGATGATGATTTGGGCTATGTGAGCTTAAGGGATGACATAAGACATGTTCAGGAATGTTTTTGATGGGTTTCAATTCATATGAGTGATGATGATGTCATCTATGGCATGTATTCTGGAGGAGACCTATTTGGGGTCGACTTCAAAGATGTAGCGTGTATTGTGGATAGTGAGCGTGGATTGTGGATCTTCGATTATATATTATGTATTATAATTGATGTATACTTGTTTTAGATACCATGTGTATCTTAGAAGGGGGTTGAATATTTATTTGTATATTAGGAAAGCTTAATTGGCTGACCTACAATTATTGTAATAGGGTATATATGAGAGATCTTTTCTTTTGAAAAGATGTAGAGTGTGTATGAAGAGAAGGTGATTGATAGAGAAGCTGCCAAGCTTGATTGAATACTAGATGTAGAGTAGAGGATATGTTCATTGTACTTCATAGGAACTGACCAAGCAAAGAGTTGCTATCAGAAAATTCACTGGATTGTATATTTTCTATATACACTTGTTCAGATTGTAAATCCTTGAGGGGTGGCTTTAACCTTCTTTGGGAAGTGTTCCTAGGCAATGAGCCCACTGTTACTCTTGAATCCTAATAGGGTCTGTCCGTTAACAGGGATTTTGTACTGTAATGTTGTAATAAGCTCCTAACAGGGCTAAATCTTTTAACATGGATACTATACTCTCAGTACATCATTTGTGGGTGCTAATTCCCACCGGGATTTTACTGTTAATAGGGTTTCCTCGATAACAAAGGATTATTATTGTGTTTCCATTTAGTGGGTTATTATTTGATGTGAAGTTTTGGTTTATAAAGTTTAATGTTTAATAATCTGTTTTACAACTGATTCACCCCCTCTCAGTTGTGTTGGTGGACTATTATTCCTAACACTCCTAACATGGACATAATACTTTTAGTACATATTTTTGGGTACCATCCCTACCGGGGTTTTCCCTTGGCCAGGGTTTCCTTAAAAAAAAATTCATGGTGTTATGATTTGTGTGTTTTATGTTTATGTCCATTTCATTTCAAAAATTATCTAGTTAATCTGGAATTTATTAAGTTTAAGTTCAAAGTGTTGTAATACTGATTCACCCCCCTCTCAGTATTACTTAATCCTAACAACATTATCCCATCTTTCCTGAACCTCAAACATATCTCGACAATTCCTTGCAATATCCTCCAACAAATTAAGAGAATTAATGTAATCCTTTAGTATAGACCTGATGTGGTTTTCAGGATTATAGTCCCTCAATTTTACACTATCCATACGATAGGATTGTAAAATTTATTGCAACTACTCCAAAGTCTGAGAACCTATGGAGAACCTTGCAAACCTGGTAACATTGAGCAAGAAAATTCCCCTTTTCCTTGGGTTATTAACTTCCTTTTGAAACCATAGAAGCTGACACATAAATTCAAGCCATTGTTTTTTACACAAAAATTGGAAGCTTGTGAGGAGCTTGTCTGCACCCATACACTCTAAAAATAGTATAACTATCCGTGCAGATCCAATATCCAAAATTATGCATGAAACCCTCCTTAGGTTTAGTATCTTTATGTCTTAGAATCTCTTTGATCTTAGGAGGAATTATTAATACACTTCCTCCTACCGCTTTGATAACCCACACCAAAAACTGTCATGGAAACTCTGATAATTAGCATCCTCACTTGTCCCACACTCTACACCACAACTAAACTGGTAATCTAGTCCCTTGACCATCCACAGTAGTTAGGTTCAGCGAATGAATGAAAATAATCCTATTCTGGAACAATAGGAGATGACAGAGTAGAGAATAATGCTTGTATTTCTTGGCCATCTTCCACTCAATTAGCTCTTTGTGAAGAATCATTTCCCTCTCATAAGCAATATAAAATTACCGTGAAAGATGTGAATGTTGTGTCCTCATGGACATGTACATGAGTTCAATTGACATCCTCAACTTATGATCCTCTCCTAGGATTTTTTCCCATCCCCAGTAGGTCCTCTGGAAGAAATACATGAAATCACTGGTTGAGAAAGGGGATTTACCACCCAACAGAATCAATTTATTGTCGGGATGTCTACACATGAAGAAATATTCTTCTCTTGAACAATTCCCTTGACCATCCTCTCATAATCTATAGGAAATTTCTCTCTATCTATCTTTTGGTGGGAATGGTACCATGTTCAATGTCTCTTCAAAAGGGAAAGGACAAATATCTTCTAAAGTGTACCTTTTTGTTGATGTCCCCCTTTGTATGTCATGAAGTTTTTATTGTAAAATCTTGATTTGTTTGTTCAAGTAACCCATGGGGTTAACTTCATCTTCATCTTGTTTCAACTTTGAGACGTCATAGTCATGGGGTAATTTGACTCCTAATTGTGATAGGGTCCTAAAATATCATTCTTTATCCATCTCAAGTACTCTTTCCACGAGTCTATAAAATCTAGGATATTGTTGGGATTCTATAGCCTTTTCCTCCATTAATTCATCCTCCTCATTGTTATTGTTTTTATTGGTGTTATCATTATGGAACCTATCCCAACTATTCTTAGTCTCATCCATATTTGGTTGTGTTTCTTGAGTTTGATTGATTTGTTTTTGTGAGTGAGGTGTCTTCCTTTGAAGGGGTATCTCTTCTTGTTGTCGTACTTCCTTTTCTCTACGATTGTGAGTTTGTTTAAAATGGTAGGATATTGTTCTATTTGGCATGAAACTGACCTTGATTTATCTTTTGAGTTAAAATCCTCTTGAAATGGTTGATTTTGGTCTATAATGTTGATTTGGATTTGCAAGAAAGCGATAGGTATGTTGTTTCAATTTTGAGATTATCACTACGAAGTTTGTTAATGATGGTAGATTCTAATAGAAAAAGATCTATTTCTATGGTAAAGGCTCAAAATTAACCTTGATTTATTAGGTTCTAGGTGAAGGATGTTGAATCTTTGATGACGAACCTTCAAAACCATAGGTTAATGGTATTTGACAAAGCTTGCAAAGCAACTTGGTTTATATAACAATGAGAATGATCACTTGTTTAATAAAGGTATGTATGGAAAAAATTTAAAGTTTGTTATGACTGAAAGGGATTTAACTTCGAAAAGGGTACCTAGATCAATTTCCAAATTTGGCTCAAAATGTACATAAATACCCACTTGTTTAAATGTGATGTTTCAAATATGATGAAACAACAAGTGTATGTGATGCAAATCAAAGCCTATGCAATGTTCTGATGGAATGACAACTTTTTCAACTTTTAGATTTTAGGGTTAAATGCAATACAACTATTTTTGAATGCGATGGAAAATTTGGTATATGCGATGGAAGTTAAGGTTATACGATGGAAGTTTTGTCAAATGCGATATAAAGTATATCAAAAGCAACAATACTTCTAGTAATTGTGACAAACTACCCAATTTTATGATAAATTATTTAGTGGTGATGTTTTTTTGATGTTTTGTTCGTAAATGGATGAATCCTTATGATGTTTTAAGACCGTGAAAATACAACAAACAGATTTAGACACTTGTTTCTCCTAATTCCTCTACAACATTGAGTGTGTATTCGAATGATTTTCACATTTTTAATACATGAAAACACTTCAAACAAGATACCTAGGGAGTTTGGCTTGAATGTATCATTTATTGGCTCACATACTCGGACTAAATTCTAAACTTCATACTCCTGACCCTCGTGCTTTGTGTCTCTCCTTATGTAAGAGGTAATCTAATGTGAAGATGATGAGAAAATAACACACTTCAATATGCCTTCAAGGAGTGGGTGCTCAATTTAAGGTGATGAAATCCAAAAATATCACAACTCACTACCAAGGGAGTACATATGGTGAGTAACTTCCGAGGGAGACACAAACCTTGTGCACTATAAATGATACACCATGGATAACATACAAGATTTCTATTTAACCAGGATGTAGAAAAGGTTCAATTCTAAAATTTTGAGTATAAGCTCCATTACAAAGGTCTCCCACCCTTGATAAATCAAGGTTTTGTGCACTTGAAAAATTACTAGAGAGGATCCATTCTCAAGTTTTTTCTGTCACTCATGAAGCATGACTACATTTTAATTATAGTGGGCCAGATTGTTTGGATTTGGCTAATCCCTCTTGGGTCATTCCCTCTCACTGACCCTTTTAAATAAAATCTTAGGAGGAACGCCCACTAGAGTTAATTTGCACTGTTGAGAAATAAAATGAATCTAAGTGGGTTTGGTATTTTTTTCACCCAAAAGAGGGGAGAGCATATCCCTACAACTTTTGACTCATAGTCTTCTAGAGAAATTGATTCATCCATTGACCTTTTAACTAAGGGGAATCACTATGGGTTTGGTATTATGATCACCTAAAAGAGGGGAGAGCATATCCCTACCACTTTGACCCACAAACACACAAGGTCTTTCAATTAATGTTTTTAAAATGAAAGAACAAAAGAAAGAATCGATTTCAAAATTTTAGTGCAAACCTTTTCCACTTTTGCAATTGCCACAAGCTAACAACAAGATTAGTATTGATAAGGGGTTAGAAATGAATTGAATTAGTAGCATTGCAATTTATATCAAAATTATATTTTGTTTGATACTTTTGAAGAATAATAACATAATAGTCAAAAGACTTTGCTTTTTCTTGAATTGTAATTGTTAATGTTTGTAGCTTCAGTCGTATGATCGTTAGAATATATATAATACATGTTGATTAATAATAATATATTATATATGTTATATTATTATTAATCATATGAAATTTAATATTCAATATTAAATTATTATATTATTCTTAATTAATAATTGATTGATGAAACATTATAAGATTGATTAAATTATGATTAATAGGAAGAGGCATTTCCTTTCTTATAAATAATAATGAATAGACATGTCCCATGAAGGGACATGTCTCTCCTAGCCTCATTCCTAATATAAATGAAAGAGAGATTTTTGCATTTGGAAAACACATAAAATATAGAGTGCTATTACATTTTCAGCTATCCTAAAACTTAACATGGTATTAGAGCCAGACTGCAAATGTAAGGGAGTAGTTTATTGATGGTGAATGTGTGACTGTCTCAGAAAATACAGTCTCGATAAAAGGACCATATCTCACAAATACACCGTTGGAGTTTGCTAAATTTTGGATATGTTGATGAAAGCCTAATTTCAAAGTATCTCACCGAAGCGATTATAGATAAATTCTTGGATGCAAAAGTTATGATAGAATATGTACGGGTCTATGTGAAATTTCTGAAAATGACTTTCATTAAAAAGATATATTAATTTGTTATGACCGTGATCAAGCAATAACAAAGAAGCATGGATTAAAGGAAGGGTGTATATTTCTATAAAGAAAGCATCAATTATATAGTGTCACCTCTCTTGGAGAATTCAAGGCATTTAACAAGAAGACATGAGTATTGTTCAACAATATAAGAGTGAGAATTGTACATT